>JAHBCN010020586.1:0-15017 GCA_019359885.1 Listronotus oregonensis
AAAAACTTAAAAATGTACTCTAATTTTCTAAAAACCATTTTTGTATTTTTGTTAGTATTATATGGTTTTGTTGTAGATGTTTAAAATTTAATAGTGTTTTGCGTTTTAAACACAGTTCTAATGTTAAGTGTATTACTTGTTTGTTCGATTTTTTTTTCATTTCATTATTAAAATACATTTTTATCACTTTTTCGGTTTATTTTATATCTTGGAAACGGTGACCGACTTGTTAACAAAACTTTAGTGGTTTTTTTAATATTAATTGAGTTTGTTCTTCAGCTACAATTTCGGAAGGGTCAATCGACTTTGTGCGTTTACGAATCTATCCGTTGCAGCCTGGACCGAAGCGTTTCTTTTAACAAGTCTGATGAGTACGCCCAAAAATATTTTATTATAAATGTAGTGTGAAAGATTCCCTCAGGTATGGTAGGATAGAACATAAAAACAAATTTTAAAATAATAGGCACTTAATGCAGTACCAAACTAATAATAACATGGTAAATCAACAATTCCATATTTCTTTGTAATCTTCGTATTGTTTAATATATTTTTTTATAAAATATTAAGAAAACCCAAGGGACAAAATAAAGTTTTGAAATAAAATTGAAGAAGTGGTAAATCAATAAGGGTATTAATCAATTAGTACTGTGACGTTCTAAAAACAAACTAATTGGAAAAAACGATACATAACCCAGTAAACATATCATAATAATTATGGATCGCTATAATTTTTAGTATCCACATAGTGCTAAAAATATTTCGATTACTTTTATAACACCCACATCAACAAAACAGTCTAATCAATTTTATATATTAAAAGGTAAAAAAGGGTAAACTCCAATTTATTTATTTGTTATAAACAAAGTGAATAATTGGTCATTATTCATAATGTATCGGAAAAAGAATGGCACTTAAATTCTTTTTCTAGGCATTATAAATAATGACCCATTAATCTCTTTGTCCATAACATATTAAATTTTGTAAATTTTATACTTACATGCATAACAAAGAATAGCTAATGAATGGTCAGGCGTTCAGCCAAAGCGGATCATCAATAACATAATTATAGTTCTATAAAATGGTAATGATCCTACATCTCTTATACATTCATTGACACGTCAAGCTTCACGCCAAAATCCAAAGTTTCAATTCATTTAACAGTTTGTTCTTTGGATCGATGTTTTTTGACTCTTAAATTTGCCATCATGTAGATGACTTGAAATATTCCAAAAAAAGCCAACTTTCGGTTCGACGGCATCGGAATTGGGGCCATTTGTTTTTATTCAATATTTCATAAACTATAACCCTATAAATTGGCCCCAAGTGGTAGATCACCGTGGTCCTTTAAAAATGGCACTTTTTTACGTGAGGTACTACGAATACGGGGCTATCCAGTCGATAACACATTAAGCAACTTGTTTTTTGAGTCGATGTTTGTTGACCCTTAAATTTGCCATATGTGATAGATAACTTAAAATTTTCCGAAAAAAGCCAGCTTCTGATTCGACGGCATCGTAATTGGAGCTTCTTACACAATGGCAAATCATTTTTTCTTATCTAATATGTTATAAACTATAACCCCATAAATTTGCCACCTGTGGAAGATCACCATGTGGGACCTCCAAAAATGGCACTTTTGTAGCTGTGCTACTACGAAAACGGGGCCACCCAGTAGATAGCAATTGACATTTGTTCTTGTTCTTGTTCGGAGATAACTTCTTTTCTGCCAATAAATTTAAATTTCAAATATTAGAAAATTTTATTTTATTTCCGAACAATTTTCTTCCACAGATCATTTTTTAGTCGATTGATTTTTACACCGAATACGGAAAAGAGAATGAAATAACGCGCAATTTAAAATGTTTAATGGACCTGAAGCTTGCAGTTTCTGGCCATTAACGTGCAGGATATCTCTTTATAGTTTTGGGAAGGTATGGTATAAAAAGGACCTTGTAAGAAAGAATACATTATAACTTTGTTTATTTAATTTTAAATATTAATAATTGTTTATATTTATTAAATTAAACTATTTTATTAATTCAGATACCGTCACAGTTATCTAATTAGTTAAAATACACCACAAGAATATACGGCTAATTTATAAATAAATTACGTAACCTAAATGATAAGGTGATTGTCTTTTTATATAAAATTGTTGTAAACAGACACATCAATTTTCAGGTCCATTTCTAGGGCACCTGCTGCCCAGTGTATTATTAATATACATGTATGTATTATATTAAAAAAAGAAAAAAATCCCCAATGTATTGGTGTATTATTAGTATACACCAAGATTTTACGGCACTTTATCCATTTTTAATATCATACTTACACTGTAGTAAAAGTTGATATCTATTTTACTAAATGTGATTTCGTCACGATCTTGGAAGATATGCCTACATGGGGCAGTCTTACCGCTCAGCCGTGCAAATGATTGTGCGAGAGAAAGAAACATAGCAGTATAACCTTTCTTGCTTGCTCCACGTCTCTAATTGGTCAACGGGGAGTGACATGTACCGCGCCCTGCGTGCTGATTGTCAGGCATGTAAAGCGAGGGAGAAAGGATATACTGCCATTCTTCTTTTTCCCCTCGTAATTTTCCAAAAGGCCGAGCAGCGGGGGGCCCGAGGGTTTTCTCGAAAAGGGTTGAAATCAAAAGTAGCATTTATTATCCTACCTCAGCCTTACAAGGGGACGCTTTTTTTTTGTTTTTAAACAGTTAATAGAGGACATCCTATTCCCTGTTTTATTTTAGTTATTTATTAACATCGGGGTTTTGAATTACCGTTAAGCAAAATTTAATTAACTCTGCAGAATTTAGCTAAAAGTGATTAAAAAAAAAAACTACTTGCTAATAAAATAAAAATTATAATCGTAATCGTAAATATTCTGTGTCTTTAAGACGGTGGAAAGAATATTTTTTTTTTTTTTTTTTTTTTTTTTTTTTTTTTTTTTTTTTTTTTTTTTTTTTTTTTTTTTTTTTTTTTTTTTTTTTTTTTTTTTTTTTTTTTTTTTTTTTTTTTTTTTTTTTTTTTTTTTTTTTTTTTTTTTTTTTTTTTTTTTTTTTTTTTTTTTTTTTTTTTAAATTTTTAATTTTAAAATAATTAAATTTAAAAATTAAAAAAAAATTTTTTAAAAAAAATTTTTTTTTAAAAAATTTTTATTAAAAAAAAATTTAAAAATTTTAAATTAATTAAAATAAAAAATTTATTTTTTTAAAATTTTTTTTTTTTTAAAATTTAAAAAATTAAATTTTTTAAAATTTTAAAAATTTTTAAAATTTTTTTTTAAAAAAAATTTAATTAACTTGCGAATTTAGCTAAAAGCGATTAAAAAAAAACTACTTGCTACAAAAATTACAATCGTAATCGTAAATATTCTGTGTCTTTAAGACGGTGGAAAATATATATTAATATATATATATATATATATATATATATATATATATATATATATATATATATATATATATATATATATATATATATATATATATATATATATATATATATATATATATATATATATATATATATATATATATATATATATATATATATATATATATATATATATATATATATATATATATATATATATATATATATATATATATATATATATATATATATATATATATATATATATATATATATATATATATATATATATATATATATATATATATATATATATATATATATATATATATATATATATATATATATATATACATATACATTGTGGGTGTCGCTAATATTAGCGCTTTTAAACCATCACACCATATGAAATTAGATTTGACCGTTGTCAAAAGTTAGACACTTTGGTGCACATGTTAATTAATTATTATGTTATTAAAAAAAGCACTACATAGTTTACAAAACATAACATTTATTATACTGCAAAGTTTAAAAAACAAGTTTCATGACATCTGTCTACTAATAAACGGTAGACTTCTTCGAAATTTAATCTAGCATGAACATGTTGCATCCAAGGTTGCATCGCATTGCCTATTTTTGCTTCTAATTGTTCCATCGAGTTGATTTGCTTTGCATAAACTAACTGCTTCACATGACCCCAAAGATAAAAATCTAGAAGGTTAAGTACCACTTATTCTTGGTTCATCAAGCACAGAATCAGTTACTACTTCTTGTTCTACTGTGTGAGTCCTATTACGGCCGCTTTTGGGACGCTTACCGATTTCACATTCACGAAGTCTTTGAAATGTGTCAGAAAAAACTCGTTTAGAAGGTTGCCGTCTGTTTGGAAATCTCCGCTGAAACTCGTGACAAGCAGTTAAAGCGTTTCCATTGCAAAACCCATACACATAAACAATATCACCGTATCACCCTTAGTGAACTCCACTTTCTTGTGATTTTTTAAATAACAGATTGACAAGTGTCTTACTTTTGACAAAGGTCAAACTTAATTTCATATGACGTAATAGTTTATAAGCGCCAACTAAGGTTAGTGACACCCACAATTGGAAACAAAGGAAAATTTGCAAAAAAGTATTCTTGGTTTTCGAATAAAAAATTAATTCGATCTTCATTTTTCGCCTTTACTTAACAATCTTTTATATATATATATATATATATATATATATATATATATATATATATATATATATATATATATATATATATATATAAAAAAAAAGGGTGTCCCAAAAGTAATGGACCCAAACAACGCAGATTCCTTGGTCGAAATAATGCAATTAACGTAAACTTGCTTTATCCCAAAGTTGATAATAACTAAGATACAGGGTGTCAAACTTTTAATTTGGTTTTCGTTTTTTCGTAATAATTTCTTAACTAAATGACATACCGGTACAAAATTGGAAATTTGGGGGTTCTTTGAGGCGAGAAATTCAAATTCGTCCATACTTTTGATGTTGCTAATAGAGGGCGCCAGCTGCGGCCTACCCCACCTTTTTTTGATGGCTTAACTTTTTTGGGCTTAGTATATTGACCTGTTTATTAAAAAAAGTTCCAATTCCCTCTGCTTCAAAAATGTATACATTTAGGTCTCTAGGGGCAACTGTTTTCGAGATAAAAGCACTTTAAAGGACCCCGCAACTTTCCTATGGAAAATAGGTTTTGTCCAATTGTTTTCAAACTTTGCAAAGTATTAGTTCTCAACACGCTGATCAAAAGTCTTTTCGGGTACAAAACCCGAAAACCCCTCTAACACCCCTAAAATCACCCTCAAAAGTATCTAAATCCCCAGTGACTTTTAAGGCTGATTTTGGGAGGGTTAGAGGGGTTTTCGGGGTTTTTAAACTTTTTGACCAACCCTGTTAAAATATTACTTTGCAAAGTTTAAAACAATTGGACAAAACCCATTTTCCATTGGAAATTGCGGGGCCCCTAAAGGCTATTATCTCAAAAGGCCCCCACCGTTTAAATGTATACATTTTTGGCGAAGGAATTATGGAACTCTTTTTTAATAAACGGTGTTACTAAGCCCAAAAAAAAACCATAAAAAGGGAGGAGTGGGGCCCCTAAGCCAACATCAAAGTATGGACGAAAAATTTCTCCCTCAAAAACCCCCAAATTTCCAATTTTAAAATTTTTGTTAAGAAATTATTCGAAAAACGAAAAAATTAAAGTTTGACACCTTATCTCATTATTTCAACTTTGGATAAACAAGATTAATTGATTATCCCCGCCAAAAGGGAAACTGCTGTTTTCTGTGATCCTTACTTCGGGATTATTATATATATATATATATATATATATATATATATATATATATATATATATATATATATATATATATATATATATATATATATATATATATATATATACACAGGGTGCCACAGATTCGAGTGTATGCATGGAGATCTCGGAAACCGTAAGAGATACGAAGTCGGTTAAATTATGGTAAAGTTGCGCATTTAGGTACCTAACAATATGCCTATTAGAAAGTTGTAAAATTCTGAGTACTTCCGGAGATATCTGAAAAAAACCGAAATTTGCCGATTTCGTTTTTATTTTTTTCTGACGTTATTTAAAGAGATATGGAAAAACAAAAGACACTTTCTTATGGCCACTTTTTAAGCTCTACAAAACAGCGTTGAGATATTTTTCGTACAACGTTTCGTTTTCGTTAAACCATCATCAACTTAATTTGTTTAAATACGGCAGTCAATTGTTTATTGCATTTTTTGAAGCAGTTATAATTCCAATTACAATGATGTATAACACTTAATATTTTTCTGTTAAATAAACATATTTTCCATAAGAGGCAATGAGTTAGACAAGGAACGCACATCATTTCTTATAGGGGCGTTCCATTTTTGTTAATAAATATTAAGTGTTATACATTTGTGTAATTGGGATAATAAGGGGTTCAAAAAAATTAAATGAAAAACTCAGGTCCATATTAAAAAAATAAAGTTGATGATGGTTTAACGAAAACGAAAACGTTTCAAAATCTCTCAACGCTGTTTTGTTCAGCTTTAAGAAGTGGCCATGATAAAACTATTTTTCCATCATCTCTTTAAAAAACGTTAGGAAAATTAAAAACGAAATTAGCAAATTTCGGTTTCGGATATCAAGGTACTCAAATTTTAAACTTAATAGGCTATTGGCTAAATTCAACTTGCCATGAATTACCATTCTATCTCTTAGGCTCGAGATCCCCATGCATGCATCGAATCTGTAACATATATATACAGGGTGCCACAGATTCGAGTGCATGCATGGGGATCTCGGAAACCGTAAGAGATACGAAGTCGGTTAAATTATGCCAAAGTTGCGCATTTTGGTGCCTAACAACATGCCGATTAGAAAGTTGTAAAATTCCGAGTACATCCGGAGATATCCGGAAAAAACCAAAATTTGCTGATTTGGTTTTTATTTTTTTCTGACGTTATTTAAAGAGATATGAAAAAACAAAAGACACTTTCTCATGGCTACTTTTTAAGCTCTACAAAACGGCGTTGAGAGATTTTCCGTACGACGTTTCGTTTTCGTTAGACCATCATCAACTTTATTTTTTAAATACGGACCTGGGTTTTTTATTTTATTTTTTTGAACCTCTTATTATCCTACAAATGCAATAAACAATTGAGTGCCGCATTTAAAAAAATAAAGTTGATGATGGTTTAAAAACGTCTACGGAAATCTCTCAACTGTTTGTAAGAAAAATGGCCATGAGAAAGTTTTTTTTCATATCTCTTAAATAACGACAGAAAAAAATAAAAACAAATCAGCAAATTTCGGTTTTTCCGGATATCTCGGAAGAAACTCAGGTTTTCAACTCCAATCGCATGTTTTTAAAACACCTATGCGCCTTTGCCATAATTTGGCCGACTCATATCTCTTACGGTTCTTGAGATCCCCATCATGCACTCAAATCTTGCAACCTTTTACGGGGTCAGGTATAAATTGGGATAATAAAGTTCAAAAAAATTAAATAAAAACCCAGGTCCGTATTTAAAAATAAAGTTGATGATGGTCTAACGAAAACGAAACGTCGCACGGAAAATCTCTCAACGCTGTTTTGTAGAGCTTAAGAAGTGGCCATGAGAAAGTGTCTTTTGTTTTTTCATATCTCTTTAAATAACGCCATAAAAAAATAAAAACGAAATCAACAAATTTCGGTTTTTTCCGGATATCTCCGGAAGTACTCGGAATTTGACAACTTTCCAATCGGCATATTGTTAGGCACCTAAATGCGCAACTTTGCCATAATTTAGCCGACTTCGTATCTCTTACGGTTTTCTGAGATCCCCATGCATGCACTCGAATCTGTGGCACCCTGTATATAATATTATATATATATATATATATATATATATATATATATATATATATATATATATATATATATATATATATATATATATATATATATATATATATATATATATATATATATATATATATATATATATATATATATATATATATATATATATATATATATACTATCCGATTCTTGAGAGAAGAGACCCACGTCATCATCTGTTGATAATTCGTCCTTATTCCTCTCAATAAAATAAGAGAGAGAGTTGGCAGTGCATCAATGACATACGTTATTATAATTTGCATTGAGCTAAAAAGAGATGGATTACTCGGTACGTCCAAACGTGAAAGGGGGCGGCCCATGATATGTAAAATCTTTTAGCGTTTTCCATTGACTACACTTTTTTGCACCGAGTGCAATTTTTATTATTTTTGTCTTTGTCTTTGCTATGGGACTAAAGAGCAATGGAAATACACTGAGTGCAGTCAGTGCGAGTCAATGAAAAACGTTATTAAAATGTCATTTATGACTGTTTTCCTGCGCTGGAAGATCGTTTATTCGTTTTCTTTGGCAATTTTCAATTTTTCGTAGCATTTCTATTCTATTTACTGTTTTTATTTCACTATCACATCACAAATAGTTCTTTTAAGGGCTCAGATTGAAAGTTTGTAGTGTTTTCAACTTTGTTTTGACGACAAAACATGAAAGGAAAACCACTGAGTTCCCAATCTCGGGGATTGGTTCTATCCTTAATCCATTATTTTGAAGAGGAAAAACGTAACGATGGACCTTTACTTCCACTTTCTGCTGTATTGGAGGTAATTATGTAAAAGCACCAAATAAAAATCGTATGACAAAGTAGAAATGTGTATTTTTACTCTTTTATTCAAATATGAGATTTTATAATATTTATTAATATTTTTATAATATAATATTTATAATACTCATAATTATACTTATAAGCCCCTAAAGAATATTAAAATAACACAAATAGGGACAGTTCGATAAGTAAGAACCACAATATGGTTTAGAATGAAAAATAACAGCTACAACTATTCACAACTTTCTTTGGTTTTGGCCACTAATACTCAAGATATAAGTCTTTTAAAAGAAATGTTATTTTTCACAGGGGTAAAAACCCTAAAATTTGCTCTTCCCTCACTTTATTCACCTACTCATGAACTTTATGAACAGCAATTCAATACCGCACAAATACAGTTTCATAAATAGTCCTTCAGTTTCAATGAAGAATAATGATTAAATTCCCATTTTTTTTTTGCATTTGGAAAAGAAAACTGTAAATTTCACTTGTATGTTTACTTTTTTAACAAGACACTTTTCTGGCGTTATTTTAACACAAGTACAGTTTCATAAATAGTCCTTCAGCATGTTAGTTCAGTTCCAATGAAGAATATTGATTAAATTCACAACTTTTTCCGCATGAAGGAAACTCGATTTCACTTGTACTTTTTTAACGAGGCACTTTTCCGGTGTGTATTTTATGAATCAGCATATCCCTCGCCCCTCGCCTTGTTTTCCTGCTTCTCGAATAGTTTTGTGACACAATTTTTTGTTTAAAAATATAGATAATCACGCTTAAGGGCCCCCAAACCCCAAAATGTTTGACAGCATGACAACACAACAAACCATAGAGGTTATGTTTCCCGGTCTCTGTATTTCATATAATTTTTACTTTACAACAACCATTTTAGCTAACTGACGTGAAGACTGTCGATGACGTGGGTCTCTTCTCTCAAGAATCGGATAGTATATATATATATATATATATATATATATATATATATATATATATATATATATATATATATATATATATATATATATATATATATATATATATATATATATATATATATATATATATATATATATATATATATATATATAAAAAATTTTTCAGTCCGTGTCACTTAAATAGCCTCACCACAAAATTAGTTATAGATCCAGTTCTATATAAACAACTCCTTATTCTATTTTTATAAATAAATGTTAATTGGTAAGTATTACATCTTGTTACAAAAGTTTAACATTTACTACTAAATAATTAAAATTATAAACCAAAATAAAAAATAGGGTAAATCACTTGAATAGCCTCAGATCAATAAAACTCAGAAAAATATAGATTTAATTTACTTCTAATACTTCGTGTACTTTCCATTATTCCTAATAAATTCGATTGGGAATAGAATCATATAATGAGCGAATGTAATTTATGTCTAAATTATTCCAAGTATTCTGAATTTCGTGTATGAGATCAACGCTGCTAGAATATTGGCGTCCACCGGCAAATAATTGGCGAGATAAATAGCCCCAAATATTTTCTATAATATTTAAGTCCGGAGAGTTTGAAGGCCAATCTGAAACTTGAATTTTATTTTGCTGAAACCAAGTTTTTGTTTCATGAGACGTATGTAAGGAGGCGTTGTCCTGTTGAAAAATCCATTTTTTTGTTTTAGAACTTTACGAATCTCTTTTATTTTCTCTTCCAGTAGACTTATGTACAACTTAGAAGTTTGTCTCCCTTTGATAATGGAAATACTAATGATCCCATAATAAGAAATCGCACCCCACACCATTACTGAACCACCACTTGAATGAAGACGAGATAATATTTTTTCTTCTTTTCTCAAATCGTGAAAATAATATGAATATCCATCTGGACCATCTCAATTAAATTTTTTCTCATCACTGAAAACAACATTATGCCATTGACATGTCCAGGACATATGTATTTTAGCAAACGATAATCGGGCTTTTTGATGATCACGTAATACAGGTTTCCTCCTGATTTTCGCCGCTTGAGGTATGATGATGAATTTATTATACGTCGCACTGTAGACAATGAAGCACTAGTTTTTACATCCTTAGCTAATTGTGCTACTGTCTTCAAAGAGTTAGATGCAGCGCGCAAAATAAGTCGGCCTTCACGTAACGTAGTAGCTAGTTTTGTTCGACCTTTATAATTTTTTCCATATTTTTCTTCATTTTTCACATAATTATTAATAACTTTAGGACTACGACCAATTTTTTTGGCGATTTCACGATTTGATATTTTTTGATCTAAATAAAATTGTACTTTTTCTTTTTCAATATCAGTAAGCATGCGACCACGACCCATGATAAAAATAATAATGATAACACTTTAAAAATAATAATATGTAATAAACGTTACAAGTATAATAGTTTAACGCTGAGAAACTAAAATAAACGAACGCGATGGCTGTTAAAACTGAACTGAGGCCAGTGTTGCCAGATGAAGTGCAGAGAAAATCGTGTAACTCGGGTTCCAAAAATCGTGTAAAATCGTGTAAATTAGAAACAGCGTTAAATATTACTTTAAAATAATAATAAAAAAACAAGTAATAAAAAACGGAAGACACTAACACATCTTATTTATTTTAATAAATAAAACATCATATTATTCTTTTAAAACAACAAATAAACTAAATACAGAACATATCTTATTATATTACGAAGACTCAGAATCACTTGAGTCTTCGGCTAAATACAATAACTTACTATTGCCAAGTTTTTAATCATATTTTTATTTAAATTAAAATCATGACATGTTTTATTTTCCATAAAACTTTTTGTGTACAAAATGGCTTCTATTGTTTTTGCTTTCAATTTATTGCGAAACTGGGTTTTAATTAGGTTTATTTGAGAGAATACCCTTTCTACAGCAGCACTCGAATGAGGCAAACAAAGAATTTCAAAAACAAATTTAGTTAAAATTGGGAATTTTGGCGAATCCCCTATTTTCACATAGGCAATATCCTTCCAAAATGTTGCAATATCATTTTCAATGCCTTCCAGATGATAATTTTTTAATAAACGCCATTCATTATCCAGATCCTGCATTTCTTAGGATGAACTAAATTTGGAAAAAACGATGCTATGTCAGAAATTGTGTTTTTTTTCTTTAGATTTCACATACATGGGATCCAAAAATTTAAATTTTTCGATGACCGAGTTTTTTAAGGAAATCTCGTTAAAAATTTGTTTTTTACTTTCCACATAAAAATCTAAACATTTCACTTTGACAGAGTGTAAAATATTTCTGTCATGCACTTACGCTAATTGATGCCCCAAAGTACATATCGTCAATGATTAAAAATTTCTGGGATTTTTATAATCAATTTCATATATCATATTTTTTTCTAAAACATCTCGCTTAATGTAACAATCCATTATCGTTCTTAAACGCATGTCACTTCCACATATATTTTATGTAACTGTGGTTTTTCACTTTGCATTAAAAGGTTTAGCTGATTAAATAAAGGCAGTATGTATGCTAAGAAATCAAGATATAATTTTGTTTGGGGATTTTCAATTTTCCTAAAATATTGTCCGCTTGAATACTCCTTCATAAACTTGCTCAGTAAAATAGAGGGTTAAGGCGTGATATTGTGAAATAAGTCTTTTAATAACTGATTCTAAAGAAAGCCATCTCGTTTGTGATGGATGGAGGATTTTATGAGGCAATACATTTGCAAACTCTTGAAATTCTTTGTACTGATCAAGTCTTTTGGACTATTTGAAAAGAAGTTATAAACCTAAAATAACAAAAACATCTGTAATAAAAATATATGTACACCAAAATTTTTATGAATACTTACATCCCTTGCTAGCTGTTCGATTTCATTTGGTAATTTTTCACATGCGTATGATGCGCAAAGGTGAAAACTGTGGCAGATACACTTCATGAGAAATAGATTTGGACATTTTTCTTTAAGTCTACTGGCCAAAGAATTATTAGCACCCATCATATTGTTTGCTCCATCGGCAGCAAACCTATAAGATTTGTTTCGAAAGGTATGTTTTGTTTTTGAAAAAAGTCCTCAATTAATGTAAATAAGGCAGCCCCCGTTGCTTCCTTAACTGGCAAGAGGGCTAGAAAAATGTCTTTTACGTTAAAATTAACCACAACTCGGGCAACAAGGCACAAATGCATCAAACAGGTCCTATCTGTTGATTCGTCTGCTATTAAACTAAATTTATTTGTACGTAGAATATCCATCAATTGTTGTTTACCCTCATCGCCAGTAACATTTTTTATTACGTTAGTCATTTTTGTGCGGTTACATTTGATAGCCTGTGCAATTTCGGAATTTGGACAAATACTTTTAAGTAACCTGGGAATATGTTCCATTATTCTCACAGGCAAGTTATGCTCTACTATAAACCCAGCAAGTCGCAAAACACCTTCCTTGGTATTTTGGTCGATATTTTTTGTTTGTTTACTAAACACTGACGAGACAGATGGTTGCGATGAGATTGTTGATATTGACTGTATATGTTTCGCAGTGGCACTATGCTTTTTAATTTCTCCTTTTCCCTCGCTATAAGGATATCGCAATTGCAGAATTTACACCTAAAATAATAGGTACACTTGTTGTTATAATATTATTAGGCAAAAAATTACCATACCATGCATAAGTCGGGCCCTTTTTACTTGACTGGACCCACTTCCACTCTCTTTCCCATTCTTTTTTAAATTTCTGTATAGTCCGCACTTTTCGTTTCTTTTAGGCGGACTCCCGCTGGCAAAATCTTCAGTCGCTTCCAACACTTCACTCTCACTATTGAAGTGTCCGACATTTTATTTTATTTAACACAGAAATGAACAAAGCAATATTGAAAATATAATTCACAGCTTTTGACAATAAACTCCGTAAAATGAGAGAGTCAGAAAATGAACGACGCCGGGCGCCGGCGATTAGAACTTAGAACGAACATAAACTGGCTGTATGGGATTCCCAGAAGTAATCGCAGGGTCGACAATTTGATCGCATGAAAATTTCCTCATAATTGACATAATATAAATATGATTAGGGCGGAGTCGATTAGTCGATTATTATTTTATTAATAAATTTAAAAATTGAAGATTTAATGAAAAGTGATTACTTTTTCGTGAAAAATCGTAAGATTTGGTACTTCATTCGTGTAATCGTGTAAAAAGGACTGAAATCGTGTAATTACACGATTAATCGTGTAATCTGGCAACACTGACTGAGGCTATTCATGTGAAACGCACAAGTCGGGTACGATAAAGCGCGCGGTGTGCAGTATGTAAACTCGTCTACGTTTGGTTGTTTATAATAGATGCCCACGAATAATAAATATAATAAGTAATTATAGTATTTGTGTATAAAAATGATATTAAAAAAAAAGGGTGATGCTATTCCAGTGGCAGGGACTTATAATATATAATATATATATATATATATATATATATATATATATATATATAATAATAAATATATATATATATATATATATATATATATATATATATATATATATATATATATATATATATATATATATATTATTATTTATATTTAATATAGTGTGTCCAAGTTGGCAGTTCTGCATGCTTCTCAAAAAATAAGAATTTTAGTCGTAATTTTTGTAGGAGTGGAGTAAAGTACCTTTTTTTTTGTAAAATTAATAATAAAAAAATTTTCCCCATATGTTGCCAACTTAAGTAGACACACTGTGTATATATGTGTATATCCGCCCGTGAAGGGTAAAGCAAGGAATCTGCATCATACGTCGCGATAATATGCTCCTGTTTACAGTTTATTTCCGGCTTCGCTTTGAAAACCATCAGGTATTTTTTAAAGGCAGAGAAGAGATAATTTATCCATTAAAAGAAAATTGTACAGGTTTTAAAAATATTGGTGACCATTTCAGTGACTATATCAGAAACTAAAAGGTGCTTTTAACTTTTAAATTATCTTTTTTTTTAAGAAAAATAAAAACGGTCATAAGACATCCTGTCTAAATGGTATGTACGATGTATAGGTTTTTTTGCATTTGTATGTTGAGGCCTCTCTGTGAGATGAACCACGAGCCAACACTGCACCATGTTCAGGTTATTGTTTTTTAAAAATTGGTAATTCATATGTTTATGTGTGCTGTTAAAAGTATTACAATAATAAAACAAAATCTAAGTTGTTCGATTTAAAATACTAATTTTACGTTCTTAATAAATAATTCAGTTAAATTTTTGGTTTGGTTATAAATTATAAAAATTAAATGCAGGAATTACATTTTTTCCAAGAATGTAAATTAAACACATAAAATTATATATAAATCTGCATATTACTCTTCCTATTTCTAACAACATCGGTAAAGCCCAACTCAAAATAAAAGTTAAAAACTTTTCGGGCGGAGAATCATGCTTCCCTGCCGTATTTTAACGAGCAAGACATTACGGAGATTTACAAAGC
>JAHBCN010020587.1:0-14969 GCA_019359885.1 Listronotus oregonensis
TTTCTCTATAATGCATTGTATTAAAAAAAAGGGAAATTAGAAATTTGGAACCTCCTATTTAAGGGGTCCCAAAATTGTGATTTGTTTGTTTAATTTTTATTTAATATGTAGGTATCTACGTAATAAGGAAGGATGATATAATACTACTTTACTTAATAATTTTGATTTCATTGTCATTTTAACAATGTTTATCGTTTTGTGAATTACATACTAAACATTAAATTAATAAACATTAATTTATTATTAACGTAATGCCATCCGTTTTAAGGACAAGTATGCACTTTAAACAAATTGCGCTCTTATAAATAATAAACATTTAGCAATAATAATATAATAAGAGATTAGGTAACCCGTGTTTATAAATAATAAATAGAATTATTTCAAACATGGTGATCTTTTTCTTATTCTTTCCCGGGAGCCGTCTTTTTGTGCCTAATCTCCCATTATTTTTTATACCAATCCTTCCATTAGTCTTGTTCCTTCTACGAGTATGTATAACCCCGAGATTGGTTGGTTAATATATTCCTGTGGGCTTATTTTCGTTTGCCAAAATAATACCTGTTTTTGTGATTTAACGCTTTACATTCGCACAGGATATGTTAGGCTGTTTCTTCCCCATCGTCGCACATTCTGCAACTTGGGTCCCCAACATATAAAAATAGGGTGTTAAGATCCAACCATGCCACTTATCGAACTACCCGATAAATGTAAAAAAAACATTTACTTTCTAAAACCGTGTAATCACATATTCTACTCCAAACATCACACATCACATTGCGTTAATAAGTAGCTTAAACCTATTTATTTTTAAAAAAAAATATAAGCATTAGAATAAATTAGATTTCTTGGTACAGGTAAACTTTTAAATAAAGGTGTAATTAGCATGCGCAAGAAACATTGTAACATAGATTTAATTGATCAGAGCTATTTAATTTTATGCTGTCTGACTCAGTATCCATAGTCAGTGGCGACGGTAGACCACATGTGGACGTCGGCGACATCAAGTTCGCAAGGCCTCTTTTACTTCCCAGAAAGAAAAAAAAAACCAAAACCGAAGAAAAAAGCCAAATCATAAAAAAATTTATGAGTAAACGACTTTTATTGTTGATAATCAAATGATAACAGAAAATAAACACATAATTTAAAATGGTCGGACTTTTCGACTTTTAGCCTCACTGAATTTTTTCAGGATTGTGTCGGAGCTAAGACTAGCCGCTATTTCAGCCTCGATTGACAGAACTGATAACGCGGATAGTCTGTCTTGGTCCATCGTGTTTCTCAAATAGGCCTTTATCAATTTTAACTTTGAGAAGCTTCTATCAGCGGAGGCTGTACTGACCGGAACTGTGAGCATGATCCTGATTGTAATGTAAACATTTGGATATATTTCTTTAAAATTATTTTCTAAAATATAACGGATGAGTTGTTTCGCGTCGTTGATAGAGTCTAGTGAATAAGTTTTTAAAAGCTGAAGTTCTTCATATAGTTTGAAAGGCTGTATGTCACTGTTTTCCCTTAATTTGTACCTAAATCATTGCAATGTTTAGGAACATCCCCTTTTGGTATAGATTTTAAATGATTGATGTCATAAATAAAACTAAATTGCGTAAAATATTCATTGAGCACTCTAAATTGACAATCGGTGTTGACTATTATGGCATCTATCATGGTGTTAAAAAAGTTGACTCTGAATTGCATTTCAGGAGATTCAAGTGGTTTAACGGTATGTTCGCAACCGAAAATTTGTTTTTTTCCTGGTTATTTTTTTTTCCTTAAATTGAGACTAAATTTCGTAAGTACTTTTCTTCACAAATAGTCTAGCTTCTGTTTAGTTTTTTTTTTCAAATCCAGTATTACGGAATTCTTAAATCCAGCTACAAAATGAACGTAAATTATCAATAACAACTTTCAAGTTGACTTGAACCGATTGCCATAGTTTACTTATGTTGGTCACACGTAGCAATACCTCATACCACACATGTATTGCAACAATAAACTCAAAAGTTAACTTTTCGTTCAGGACTGCTGTACTGTTAGTATAAAGCTTAAAGAGCCAAGTCAGCTCAATTTAAATTGAAATGTCGTTGCTAACCAGGATTAGTAATATTCGTATTAAAGTAGGTATTAATAAACAGATCATATTTAACAAACAAATAAAAAATAAAATAGTAGAAGGTAAAAAACAATATTCCCTTATTAACATTAACAAAATAAAAAAGAGAACAGATTACCACTCTGTATGTAAAACTTAAATCTAAATAAATGACATTTGCTTTAAATCGACTAGTTTTTTAAAATTATTGTCGTTCAAAGCGTGCCTACGTGGCGCATTAACTATTCCGGCAAAAGAAAAAAATATTTTAGCAGGTGAGGAAGATGACAGAAACTCCTAACTCATCTTCAACGAATACAATTTGGACAACAGCGTCATAAGTGGAGTTTCATTTGGTAACTCCTGGAACTTCTAACATATTCCCAAGCTCTTGTATTATTTCAGCCGATTTCGGCCGTCCGCATTTCTTTCACAACTTTAAACATTCAAAAAATATTTGGGTGTTTTTTTGTCGCAAAGGAAGTAAACTATTTACCGAATTTTTGCAATCAGTAGCTGCAATAAGATTTATGGTATGTTAGGCACATTAAATGTGTTGCGGCAAATATCTTTCTTGGGTAAAGTTATAACTGTCGGTTTGCGCCAGTGATACTTAGGTCAACCCTAACTTTAAGTAATACTTAAGTGTAAGATTTCGTTTGCACAACAGACACTTAACGGTTAACTGTCACTTAAAACTAAAACTAAGTTAAGTCGAAGATTTCTTAGGCTTAAGTAATACTTTTGTAATTTTATAACCTCAAAAATAGAAAGTTTAATTGTTTTCGTGATAAAAGCGTTAAATTATTTATGTTGTCTTTGTGAATTTTTAAAATTAATTTAAAATGAATATTTTAAATACTGACCTAATCTTTTTTTAAGGTTGGAAATCTGCAATTGAAAAAGTGCATCCTGAAAACTTTATTTATATAGAAACTTTTTTGTCTAGTGCATTTTGTTTGATAATTTTGCCGTTTTCGAGTAAACAAATCAAATACATGTCGACAATACGAAGTCAGCATTCAATACAATGATAGAATTGAAAAACGAAATTTTAACCCTTTAATATTTTAACAGATTATTATAAATTTTGTTGGAAAAAAGCCTTGAAAAAAAACAACAACTATCTCAAATTTTATGTCCTTGTTCATTTCATTCACATTTATAAAATAAAATAATCTATTTTTTTTTTCTTAATAATTTATAGCCTTATAGATTAAATATTAATATTTTCATATTTTTATCGAAAAAGTCCGTCGGTAAAAAATTTTGCAATGTTAAAGAAACCACTTGTATATTTTTTTGTTATTTAATTTTTATCATATTGAAGCGGAGTCTTTTCTATTATAAGCTTATAATCGTGTATTATATTTAGTAAAAGAATTTTTCCCTAACTGAAAAGTTTGGAGCCCTCTTTCTATTTTCTTTTTCTCGGTTGCTTCTAGTCATTATGAATGCGCACAACAAATAATTAACTAGAGAAGCGTCAATCGTGAATGATTCGATCACAGTGACCGAATCGTTTATGAATATTGAACGATCGAATCCCGTACGCTCGCAGTGATCGAATCACTACCCGATTGAAAGACGAAAAGTAACGTTACGAATGAAGTTGTGTTGTCTGGCTGGCGACTGGTTTGGGTTTGCCCATAGAAAAATGAAACAAATTTCATTTTTCTATGGGTTTGCCCGCTCCGCTTGAAATCATTTGTTCGATGACTAGTGTTATTACAATCAATAACCAGTCCAGTGTATCATGTGTCACCATATCGAAATATCGACCGATCGACAATCGCTGGAACGTTTGGTTTAGTACGCTTATAAAAATGATTAATTGAATGAACGATTGAAAAGATTGGATCATTTGAGAAATCGGTCAATGATTGAATCGATCGCCAGTGAATGATCGAATTACCCATCTCTATAATTAACAATTACACAAATAAAAACCGTATTTTTGTTAAAAAATGAACTGTAAGAAACGAATTTGAACCTTTTGGGAAACAAAAATTTAATTTTATGTCAAATTGTCTTCTTCTTCTTTACTAATAATGCCTCTCTTGTTATAAAACATCAAAACCGGACAATTTTTACAATGTTGCCAAGCATTTTTAATACTTAACTAAAAAATACTAATGGCCATTTTCACCACAGTGTTTAAACCAGGTTTAACTTAAGCGTTGTTTCGACTGTGACAAATATGAGACGATATTTTTCACATTCTCAACACTGATTAAATTAATCCAGGTTTAATCACAGCGGTGCAAATGGCAATAAGTGTAACTTGTGCAAAGCTATTAACCGTTAAGGTCAACCTTAATACTAAGTGCTACTTAGTTATTGTGAACTTTTAAGAGTTACGGCGGTTTGCACCACTAACTCTTAATAACTAAGTAGCACTTAGTATTAAGGTTGACCTTAACGATTAATAGCTTTGCACAAGTTACACTTATTATTTTCTTAGTTAAGTATTAAAAATACTTGGCAACATTGTAAAAATATTCCAGATTTGATGTTTGGTAACTAGAGCCGCATTTAGTAATGAAGAAGGAGACAATTTGAGTGAAAATTAAATTTTTGTTCCCCAAAAAGTTCAAATTCGTTTCTTACAGTTCATTTTTAAACAAAATACGGTTTTTATTTCTGTAATTGTTAATTATTTATCGTGCGCATTCATAATGAGTAGCAGCAACCGAGAAAAATAAAATAGAAAAAGGGGTCCAAACTTATCAGTTAGGGAAAAAACTCTTTTATTAAATATAATCCATGATTATAATATACAAGTTATTTCTTTAACATTGCAAAAAATTTTACAGACGGACTTTTTTAATAAAAATATGAAAAAACGGCCTAAACCTCTTAACTATTGATCTATCGGGCTATAAATTATTAAGAAAAATAAATTAGATTATTTTATTTTATAAATGTGAATGAAATGAATAAGGGCATAAAATTTGAGATAGTTGTTGATTTTTTCCAAGACTTTCTTCCAAAAAAATTTATAATAATAATCTGTTACATTGAGAAAGGGTTCAAATTTGCACTCATAATGGTTTTTCCATTCTATCATTGTATTGAATGTTGACTTCGTATTGTCGACATGTATTTGATTTGTTTACTCGAAAACGGCAAAATTAACAAACAAAATGCACTGGACAAAAAATTTTCTGTATAAATAGTTTTCAGAATGCATTTTTCTCAATAGCAGATTTCCAACCTTAGAAAAAAAGATTTATGGCCAATTGCACCGGTGTGGTTTTCTGTTTTCTTAACTAAGGGACGTTTTGAATGTGACTATTGTCATAATATTTGACACCGTCTCAATGCAACTTAGGTTAAGAAGGGCTTAAAACTGCTTAAACCACAGTGGTGCAAACAGCCGTAGGTCATTATTTAAAATATTTATTTTCAATTAATTTTGAAAATGCACAAACACAACACAAATAATTTAACGCTTTTACCACCAAAACAATAAAACTTTTTATTTTTGAGGTTATAAAATTACCAAAGTATCACTTAAGCCAAAGAAATCTTCGGCTTAACTTAGTTTTAGTTTTAAGTGACAGTTAGCTGTTAAGTGTTTGGTGTGCAAACGAAATATTTTACTTAAGTATCACTTAAAGTTAAGGTTGACCTAAGTATCACTGGTGCAAACCACTGTTACGGCGGTTTGCACCACTGTGGTTTAAGCAGTTTTAAGTCCTTCTTAACATAAGTTGCATTGAGACGGTGCCAAATATTATGACAATAGTCACATTCAAAACGTCCCTTAGTTAAGGTTAACCTAAGTATCACTGGTGCAAACCGCCGTTAGTGGTGCAAACCGCCGTCAGAGTCTGATAAACTGATATGGTTAAACACGACTTCATCTTCTTTTTCTTCACAGTCGGTATCTTGTTCAGCAGAGTGTTCGTTTTTACCTATGTTTAAACAACACTCCTTGAAACATTTAACGAAGTTAAAACCATTGTCGGCTACAGTGGTTAATTATTTGGTTGTCTCCAAACTGTAAATGTCCTCAAATGCCTCTGCAATTTGATCATACAGATGCGTTCCTGCAAATCTTTGACAATGTAATATCACTTGAGTGTCGCTTAAGGTCTTCATCCAGCCAATGGCATGTCACCCCATAAACTTTTGACTGTTGGAAGACCATAGGCGTTTTCTGGCGATGCAAAAAATTTAAAACCTGGTTTGAACCATTTTCATATGAGACATCATCACTTAAGGTCGCAAGAAATCGACTGATTTAAAACTGACAAGATTTTTGTTTACTGTTTTACCCAATAACCGCACTTTGACGCATGCGCTGGTTTGAAACTAGAATCGAGTAGGTTTCAAAATAATTTGAACCAGTTTCGATGTGACGTCACTATTGCAACGCCAGAAAATGATTATTTAAAACTTTTTAAAACAGTTTCATCGCCAGAAAACGCCTCATATGTCGGCTGTAGTACACACATAGCTTTTTGCGAAAGATCGAATTTAATAATTTGGCACATATTCTAATACATTTTCTTAATTTTATTTGTTCTTACTAAAGGATCCAGGACTTTAACGTTTATTCCGCCAAATAAATTTACAAAGCTGGGGTTGGATACAATTGAAATTGGTGACATAATGTCAATAACAAATTTTATAACTTTATTGTCAAATGACTTTTGAGATGGCTTTTTATTAAGTGACATGCTAAAAGTTGCATGTCTATTCTTTTTGTCAACGGGTAAGTCGTCATCACTACCTTTTGATTAAATTTTTAAACGATTTTAAACGTTTTTTTCTCCTTTGTATTTTATATATAAATCATAATCACCTTTATGTTTCCTTTTTGTGTTTTATAAAATTTGTTGTTATATCCTACATTCTGGGATTTAACCCATATTTTAGGAATTTACCTAAGTACATTAACATACTGAAGTACATTTTAAATACTTCAGTACTTTAAAAGTACTTAAACAAATTATAAGTACTTAGTTGCCTTCTTTCTTCACTATTCAAGTAAAAAAGTACTTAAATCAAAATTTTTCGGTTTAAGTACAAGTACAACGACGAATACTTAAAAATGTAAGTACAAGTACAGGCATTTTTCCACAGGTACTTAAAATACAGTACTTAAAGTACTTTTTGTACTTTAGTACTTTTTTTAAGTATATAATGTATTCAGTACCGCAGCTCTGCCATAGTGTCAGAATTATTGTAATACCAAGTATGAATAATAATAATGTCAAGGAATTTATAAGTTTAAGTAAGTGTATTTCTTACTATTTTGTTTTACAAACCTTCGTTTATTTTAATCATAGGCCTTTTCATCACAATTTTTTTTGTGCGCATGCGTCAGTATCCGCCATTTTTTTCGTACTGTTTTTTGTAAACAAGCATGTAAAAGGGCCTGTAAACACATAATTAAAATAAAAAAATACTAAAGAAAGTATAGTTATTGAAGGAAAGAAATACGAAAATAAAGAAAAAAGTGCCTTAATTAGCAAATAGGTTTTTTTAATCGATTATTATAATGATATCAGTACGAAAAGGAACGAAGAAGCGGTGTTGTTATGGAGTATGTAAGAGTGATACACGCTATAAATGATTTAAATACAATACAATTTATTCAATATAACAATTGTATATATGTGGTAGGCCTAATTAGAATAAAATTATAGATACTTTTTGTATAGTAAAGAAGTAATGATGCCTAACCTCTTAATCAGCTCACTTCTTTTTCCTTTTTAAAGACGTCCATGACATTTAAGCTACCTTTTTAATTGCGTACAATTATAGGCTTCAACTGAATTATAAGTTAGTGAAGCACCATCAACGATTTTCCAATAAATGATTTAATTGGGGAGATAATACTGCATTTCCAGCCATTGTTGATCAAAACAGTACGAAACTTTTGAATTGCCGCCATTTCAACATGGCGACTGCGCTTGCGCTTTTCACATGATGAAAAGGCCTATTGGTCTTCCTTTCGGCTCTCTTTTTATCATCTTTTTTAGAAAAATCTCCACTTTTTTTGATGGCGGTGTTAGCAAAGCCATCATTGTTATTTTAATTAAGTTTTAGATTTGATGGATTTGCTGGCACCAACCTCAAAAAAAATGTAGGCCATCAATCTATTTCCCATTTTTAATTTCGTTTCGGTTGGTTAATTTAGGGTATACAGGGTGTTTCAATAAAAACTCCCAGGCAAATTATTTCGAGAACGAAAAATGACATTTAAATTCTGTAAACGCCAGTTTTTAGTATCTATGATTGGCTTTGAAACTGTGTAAAAAATGTGTTTGAATAATACAAGATATAGGTGGCGCCACAATGCAAAGAATTTCTCCGATGACAAAAAGTTTTAAATGTTGTGTGTCTTAAATATAATTAATTTTTCAAATAATACCCCATACAATGTTTTGCTAAATCCAACATGGACGGAGATATTTGGGGTTAAGTTGTTTTTTGTAAGTAATTTTAACGAATATTTAAAGTATTATTTTATTTATTATTTTAATAACTGTTGAAAAATTATACAAAATAAATGAAAATTAGAACAATACCAAAAACTAACTAATGTGATCAAATGAGGTGTTAAAAATTATTGCCGTTTTCAAACACCCACATGGCAAATCGATATAATAATTCGGTTCTGTAAACTCTCAATAGTGTATTTCGATTAATAGCGGCAATAGTAGCATAGTTGGTTGTACAGGTCAGCCATGTCTTGTATTGGTTTCTTGTAGACGTCATTTTGTAAGTAGCCCCATAAATAAAAGTCCATCGGGGTGAGATTAGGGGACCTTGCTTGCCATCTAAGATCCTCATTTGTCCTGATCACTTTTCCTGGAAACGTCACAACATTTAAATGATTCTTAATGATATTGTTGTTGTGTGCCTTGAATGAAACCACATAGTATTTACGTCAATTTTCTAAATTTTGTAACAGCAAAGGAACATCGTTTTGCAGAAAACTGAAGATAAATGTTCATGGTACAAATAGGGCCCAACTATTTAACCATTTACAATTCCGCACTAAATATTTACCCCAAATCGTGTTTGAAATTTAGTCTCTCACATCCAGTTAGGATTTTCCTGGGACTAGTAGTATATATAAAAATAGGTTTGTTCTAAATATTTAAAGATTTTGTTAAATTTATTATCAATAGGCCAGGTCATTACATCTTTACATATTAGTCCATATCATAAAAACTACTGAACCGATATTGATGACATCTCTACTGTTTCCTGTAATTCTAAGCTAATAAAAAAAGTATGGTGACAATCCGGTTATTAGTTTGGGAAAATGCGTTGACAAACATACATATATACAAACATACAAACCTACAAAGATACATACAGACATCTATAAAATTTTGTATATTTATTTGGAAGCCCCAATAGATTATAATATGGATACATACGTGTCGAATTCAAAATCTCCTTTTTTTTAAAGCCGGTTAAAAAAATACATGCTAGTACACGGAAGAAATATACGGTATATTTAATGGTGACTATGATGCCTTTAAAAAAATTAAGTGAAAACCTAGAGTGTTTTGGATTAAAAGTTGTTCAACACAAAGAGTTTTTTCTTTAGTGAAAACATTGTAATTAGTTATTTAAAAAATAGATTGTATTGTCCTAAAAAGTTGTATTATTATTTTATTAAAAAAACCTAAAAGCAAAAAAAAGACCATGGAAACTAAAGTTACTTGGTAGAAAGATATAGTTAAGTTTTTGATTTGACAGTTTTGTAAGAAGGGTTTGTTTTGTAATCCCCAATAATTCTCTTTTAATCGTTAGGCACAAAATGGACACAGGACTGACAAATACACACAAAAACACCATTTTTTAAAGACGTTTTTTCGCATCTAGGGATCTACCATAAAATGAAAACAAATTTTTATAAAAAATGCGATTTTAAAGTAGAAATAGAAAATAGAAAAAAAATTGACACCCTTTGTTTGCAATCCTATGTGGTACAAATTCCAACAAATTAAGTAAATATTTTACTTTTACGAACTCTATAAATTGTTTTTACCTTAATGCTTAATAAAAAAGTCAATAAATGTTAAGTAAATATAGCACTTTTATGCAATTAACTAATAGCAAAAAATATAATTAATTGTTTAAGTCTTTGTATCCAATGGTGAAAATTTGTTTT
Source organism: Listronotus oregonensis (assembly GCA_019359885.1). Taxonomy (NCBI): domain Eukaryota; kingdom Metazoa; phylum Arthropoda; class Insecta; order Coleoptera; family Curculionidae; genus Listronotus; species Listronotus oregonensis. Next base: position 10,239 of record JAHBCN010020587.1, read on the forward strand.
TTTTAATAAAAGAAAACGCAAAAACTACCTAATATTTATGCTAAAGAAGAATACTGTAGTCTTTCAGTCAACTGGTATAAATAACCGGAAATGTAATCACTATTAAAAAAGCATTTATTTATGTATTTCTGGGTATAAATACCCATTAAAGTTGCAATTTATACAAAAGTTATAGAATTACACTAATTAACAGTAATAAACATATAAAATATAAATTAGTAACACTAAAACACAGTTAAAAAAGTTACAGAATTTAACTAATAGACAGTAATGAATATAAAAAACATGAATTAGTAAAACTAAAATACAATATAATATTCTATAACAAAAAATATACTGGAATATACGAATATTATAAGATAGTATTAGAAAAATCCCAAACAAAAGAAGAAAAGTTTACGTTTACCATATTTCCTGCTGCAATCCTTGATATAGAGATAAGCATGTTTCAAAAAAACCGTACTGAAAAAGAAGCTCGGTGGTTCTAGTCTGTGAAAAAATCTCTAAGGCCAACTTAAGATGGTAAACGTCTGAATTTACCCTTTTTCTAATGCATCTAATCGTAAATAAATTCTGACATCAGTATATTTATAAAAAGTTGGTAGAATATTTATTTTAACACAGGATAAGTTAATTCCTTTATTTGTTTTTAATCTTCTTGAGATGTAACATATTAATTAAAAAGGAAAATATGAAATAGATTATACACAGATATTATACCGGGTGGTGCGTCGCCAAGCGGAACATAGGAAATCCCATGTAAATTTTATGGGGGTCAATTATTGGCTCCCCTATACATTTTATAGAAAAAAAATGTAAGATAACATTTTAAAGACACCAATCTGACAAACCCACGTGCCAAGTTTCAAAAATAATTAATGAGCGAATCTTAAATTATTCAATTAAATGTATAGTCGAATTATACTCATTTGTAGTTACGTTATCCAGGTGAGAAAAAACGTATGTCGTAAATTAATAATTAGACATTTTTGTCAATCAATATTAGGTTAGAAAATTTACTGTCGCGTTCAGAAATTCATAGTCTGTTATGTTTTTTTGTATACGTTCAGAAATTAACAAATGATGATTTAGGCTGGTTGTACCAACAATTTTAAGGAACCCTTAGCACAAGGTATTCCTAAAATGGCCAAACAAGCAATCTGATTGGCTACATTGGAGATTTAAGGAACAAATAACGTAAGGGTTCTTTCACACGGGGAGCTTCACGCTCTCGCTCCTATACAGGAGCTCTTTTCGCCCCTACCTGCCTGACGCGACTCCCGGCTCGAGATGCAGGAGACGGAGGGCTCTCGTCTCCCGATACGTGGCGGCTCCCGCTCTCCGTTTGAAAGCTCCATTGGACTCGTTGCATTTTGGTGCTAAACCTTCCTCTCCCTCAGGAGTGAAGACGTGAAGCTCCCCCGTGTGAAAGGAGCCTAATGGTTCCTTAAAATTGTTGGTGCAACCGGCCATTAGCAGTATATTATCATTTTTACATTCGTCTATACACTTTCAATCTCAAAAAATAAAAATAATCTTGTAGTATTTATTTATTAACAAACTTAGTAACAATTAACAATTAATATGATTAATCATGAATAATAAACAAACGCAGCAGATAACACTGACCAACATTCTAAAACTTTTTTTGCCTCCCTGGAATGATTGTGGCTGGATCTTATATATTTTGGCCTGCTGAATCCAGATCTGGCTTCAGATTTTCGATATCAGCCTTCAATAATGAGGGAGAGACACATGTTTTGATATTAAGCAAAATTCAATAAAAACTCACTTTAATACTGATTTATTAATTTAAAAAATAAAAAGGTATGATACATTTTAGTAACAGTTAATTTATGTTCAGTATAAACATTTTCAAGTGTTATTTTATTTTAATATTCATTTCCTTGAACTCTTCCTTTTATAAGAAAGACTGGATGTGTCTCGTAATAGGTCCAGCAATAGTCGGCTAACATATTCGGGCTCCACTTTCCAGTATCTTTTCTCTATCGATGCGATGTCTTGGTGAAATCACCGTTCCCCATGCTCGTCCGATATAGCTCCTAGATTTTCAGGAAAAAGTCCAAATGGGAATGGAGAAAGTGAAGTTTTAGGGACATGTTGTCTTATTAAACAGATAGTTTTTTTAGAAACTCCGCACATACAAGGAAGAAAGCAAATTCCGTTGTTAATAACTTCTTGTAAATTTAAATTACTTTTTTAGAAATCTTTAGCACATTGAACTAAATCTTGTTTTTTAAACATTTTTAAAGACTGTTGTTTTACCCCTCCTGTACAATGCAGATGTCGTAACACAGTCAGTTATTGCGTAAAAATAGTACATGATTTCTTAGAGTTATACTTATGTATATTTTATATTTTAAACTAGATGAAAAGCCTGTCTCCGCCAGGTGAGAGACAATATTAAGTAGCCTCTGTCTCCGTAAGACGCCTTCCGTACGGCTAACGGTAAAAAAAAACACTTTTTTGCTCCTATTTTTGTCCTGGGGGCGAAATTCAAAAACGGGCTTTGTTAGGTTCTAGCCACTGCTAAAGACTACCACTGTGCCAAATGTCATGATTTTAGCTCAAGCCATAACTTCAGAATCACGTGGACAGACAAATAAATATATATATATATATATATATATATATATATATATATATATATATATATATATATATATATATATAGAGGTAAGTTACAATCACCACCGATAGAAAAACGTGACGTACTTATGTATACAATGACGCATACAACTTTTTGAATCAGATATCTCAGGAACGGTAGCTTTTAGAAAGAAAATTAATAATACCTTTTTTATAGATAATTCTATGTTCTTAAATTTTTGTCTTAAGTAATTTTACGATAAAGTTTACCGTTTTGAAGAAAATCGCAAAAAACCCACTTTTTTATCTTTGACCTCGAGTGAAGTTTTTTTCCACGTACCGGAGCGATGGGGAATTTTGAAAAGTTATTTTTATTTATGTTTTGAACAATTTTACTTACATTCAACTTAATGCAAATTTATGTACGTGTAAATGTCTAGATTGACCGGAGTAATAATTAACAGATTAAAATATCTGGATAGTCATAACGTTGATAATAAAAAAATGGATTATTTCGGCCACCTTATGTCTTCAAGTTTAGCGGGAACAAACAAATTAATAAATTATAAAAAAAAAAATTTTGCCCCGGGTTTAAACTAATGTTTAAAATATACATATTTTTCTGGGGAAAAATTTACCAAACTTTTTTCCAAAACTTCTAGAAAAATTGACATTAAAAAAAAAAAAAAACCCAAAAAGGTATTTTATTGGAATGTTTTAAAAAAAGAAATAATTTTCCTAGCCAAGAATTTTTTTCACGAACATCAGCAGAAAAGAAATTTAAAAAAAGTAATGCCATTTTCGTTAACCTATTTAAGTCGAAAGAGACTGTTTCTGGGAAAATTTAAATAATAGGAAGTACAGAATGGTAATGTTTACATATTTTTTTCTTTTTTTAAAAATTTTGTTTCTTTTTTATAAATTTTAAAAAATTTCTTGATCTTTTTTGGGGGCCCCCTTTTTTTATAACAAACCAAAAAGGTTTAAAAAAAACAACCCCCTATGTAGATATTTTTTTTTTTTAAAATTCGTTTAGTGCCGCCCTTTTCCATTTTTTTTTTTTTAAGGGTTTTTTTTTTTTAAATTTTGGAAAAAAAATTTTCCCGGTTTTTTTTTTTTTTTTTTTTTTATTTTTTTTTTATAAAATTTTTTTTTTTTTTTTTTTTTGGGGGTAAAAATTTTTTTTTTGCCCTTTTTTTAGGGAAAAATTAAATTTAAATCTTTTAAACCAAGAAAAATTTAAAAAAAAATTTTTTTTTTAAATTTTAAAAAAAAAGGGCCGATTTTAAAAAAAACAAGAAATGCCATTTATTTCAAGATTATTGCCCTTTTTTTTTGCGGTACTTCATTATTCCGGGGAAAAAATTTAGTAGTCCGGTATATTTCCCCGACGAAAAAATTGTAACTTAATTTATAAGAAAAAGTGATAAAAAATTTCTTTGTACCATATTTTTGAATCGTGACAAAATTTAACATCCTAAAGTTAAAAATTCTAAGGATATTTTAATATTTATTAAAATTATCTTATCTATCCCTGTCATCGAATAAATTCGATGGTGTATAAATACCCCTTGGTCAACTTGACTTTACGTGCCCATTAGCGAAAACAAAATTATAAATAACCCAACGCAGCGTAGCTCGTACCCCTATTTAATTATGGAGAATACCCCGCACTCTCGAGTGACAGCAAATTGTCAAACTAGATGATGGTAATTCTACCGGTTGATGACAACATTTCTGGTTGCTTGGCAACCACAAATATTTTTATATTTTTTAAAATTTCTATCGGATTTTGTTGTAATTTTAAAAAAAATCTTTTTTTTGGGAAAGAAGCCAAATTTAAATTTTTACTGCTGAAAAACCTTGGAAAAGGTTTGTATACAAGGACTAATAAAAAATTGAAAATAAGTCAGGCCCAAAAAAAATTTCAATTTCTTAAATGCCCTTTAAAAAAAATAACACACGAGTGGGATACAAGGTAATTGTTTCGAAAGTTGCCCCCTCTCCGATTTTGACCAAAATATTTTTGGGGGGAACGTTTTTTTTCGGTAATTCTTTTAATTTTTAAAATTGAAAATCAAACTAACCTCATTTTCACTATATTTCCCCCCCCCTTTTTTT
>JAHBCN010020588.1:0-15033 GCA_019359885.1 Listronotus oregonensis
TCTGCATTTTCATTGCCCTGTTTCCCCTGTCCCCTCCCCGGAAAGTGTAATTTGTTGTGGACCCGGGGTTTGGGGGCATTCGACAGTTCCAAACCAACCTTGAGTTGACTTGTTGGGATGCCAAAGCATGGCCCTTGACTATCAAAAATAGTAATTCCCCCCTTATATCTCCTCCTCGCTCTCGCAAAAAAAGTTCAATGGCATATATTTCCGCCTAAAATAGTGGATATTTCCCCCAGGAAACATAACATTAAACCTGGGGGTCATACCATGTATTCCGGGCCAGCTCCATTGTCAGTCTTGGATTGTTCATTGACACTGTCATCTCAAATAGGGTTTGTGATACTGCTCGTTATTCTGGTGTGTCCTGGGGCAGGCCCAGAGCACCAGTTGCCTTAATTTCAGCCTTTTCCCCAATCCTCGCCTCCGCTTAATAATTTAAAGGGGGAGGCTTATGGATTTCCATGGCGCAGTTGGAGTGCTTCAATACCCCCCATCAGAGACATAGTCGCGGGTTTTTGGATACCCCCTTTTTTTTGTTCTATTTTGGCCACCAGATAGTTGAACCGTGGTTATTGGGTCTTACCACAGCAGTGTAAACCCCAGTGTACTATGCGTGGCTGAAATCCCAATTTTTACAGCCTTTTGGAGCCAAGACCCTTTTTTGCCTTATTAATCACATTCTGCATATGTGGTTTCCAGGTTACAGAACGGTTAATCAAGGTACTTTACCTCCTGAACATAGCCGATTGGTACCGAAGAAGTGAAATTAAACCCCCAGCTTCCTTCGTCTAGTGAAGGGTTTTCCCAGTTTTCCGGATTAACAGAAAGGGTTTTTTCCTTTTGCACCATCCCCACAATTCTCAGTCCCCTTTATAAGCTGGGTTTTTTTGTTATGCTTCCCCCCGACAAGTATAGTGATTACCCCAAACCCCGGGTTGAACCATTATTATTCAGTTCCACCGGGGGGTTGTCAAAACCATATCCCACAGTAGTGGGGATAAAACCCCCTTTCCTGTGGGCATCCTTTGCCCCTGACACCTCCATGGTTTCGCTGAATAACGTTGTGAATAGTTTAAAAAAATTTATAGGTTTAATGCTGGTCCATGTATATTATTAAATAAAAGAAATGTTAACGGCTGACGTAGTCAAATAAAAATTCAACTAATTTAACCTAACAAGTAAACCGTAACTAATTGGAAAACTTGACCGGTTTGGCGCTTTATTTAAAAGCGATCTTCTGGAACACCAACCTAATTAATTGTGGGCCACTTTTGTGACGCAGAGATTGTGCTCCTCACGTCTACCCTCCATAGATGGCATAAAGACTCTTGAGTACCGATGGAATACATGTATTGGGCTACACAGAGACCATGTGAAAAATAAAAATAGTTTTTATTGTTTATTTTGCTTCTTTCTTACTTAGGCTAGAAACTATTCATTCCATCCTCATGAAAATATACTTTAAAATTTACAGCAGTTATTACTCACACTATACAGGGTGTTCAAAAATCGTTGGAAATTTTTAAGGGTATTCTAATAGAAAAATAAGGTAAGTCTTAAAAATTGGTTCTATTTACCAAGATACGGGGTTTTTTTTTTTTTGTTTTTCCCCGTTTAGAATATTCCCCATCAAATTAAAAATTTTCAACCCCCTTTTTTCAAATTTTAGTTAAAAAAATGTTTTTTAACCCCTAGGGCACTTTCCGTTTTACCCAAAAAACAAAATTTTTTTCCTATCCTTTTTTTTGGACCCTTTTTTTTGAAAAATTTAAATTAAACTTTAAAAAAAACCAAAAAATTACTTTTTTTAATTCAAAAACCTACCCCTTTGACAAATCGACATCAAAGTTTTTCCCGTTTCTCCAAATTAAATGATTTAAAGAAATCCCCAAACATTGCCCCTTTATCAAAAAAAATTTTCATAATGATTTTATAAGATATTTATTTAAATTTTTCAACAAAAACATTAAATAATTTAATATGTAACAATCTTAATGGTAACTTTTAAAAAAATTATTCTTTAAAAAAAAGGGAAAAATTATAACATATTTTTTAAAAAAACCCCCATTCATTTCTTCATTTTTTAATAGTTTTTAAAAATTTTTTATGCGAAAAATATCCAGCTGTTTTCTAATAATATACAAATTTTTTTTCCGTTTTTTACAATGGGTGAGGGGGCCCTTCGTGCTATTACGAAAATTTGCAATCCCATCTCGCGTGAATGCTGCTTCGTCAGTAAACAAAATTAAGTGGATGAAATGATTATTTTCCATTTTTTTCCAAAGACTATTGACATTCAGTCGTAGTTGTGGTCACCCTCAAAAAATGCTTGAACCTTCTGACAAAATGGGGCAGAAGTTCTTCATGAAAATTTGATAAGCTGTAGAATTAGCAGTTCCCTCTTGTCCCAAAATTCCTTGTGCTAATATTTTGGTTTTCTTCTACTCTTTCGATAAGTTTTTGTTCTCATTCAACAGTTCAAAAATCCTTGGTCTGTTTATCGGAAAACCAATTTTGAAGGATATCTCACTTTTTCCCCAAAGACTTACAACATTATTTTCCTATGTAAAATCCCCCCTTTTAAATTTCCCTAACGCATTTTCCAAACATCTTGTATATGACTATCCCTATTCTAAATAATAATTTAAGTTAATAGACCTTTTTGGACAAAATTCAAAAAAGTTAGATTAAAGAAATATTTTCTACCTCATTATATTTAAGTTTGCAGATCTTCTTTTATCTAAAAATGAGCCGTTGGGTAGAGCGGATTATGATGACATAAACACACCAAAAATCCTTTTTATTTATACATAAAATTATATGCGTAAAATACTTACATTTGTTCTAATATTGTATCTAGTTGTCTACATTTAATAGCTTATTTATCCAAAACTTAATCTTTCGATATAAAAATATTTTTAGAAATAAACATCAATATTATTCTATTATCAATATCTTTTGTCAAGTTTCTTAAGTATTTCCTCAAATATCAAAATATATGATGCAACTGCAACTACACGTTCTTACTAATAGTGTATTGGCATTGTCTTTTATGACACGTCGCAACCTTAGAAAAATGTATGTTTAATCACGGAAGACAATGTCAACGATTTGCCCATAAAAGGGTCGACATCCTCTCCCGCTTTAGGAAACCACGTGCTGAATATTAAAAGGTCTAAATGCAGTAACCTGTCGCAAGAAACTTTTCGAATATGAGGTGGCAATATCTGCTATAAAAATTGAATTCAAATGTTCTGTTACCTTAATTTCAATTCAGACGCTTCCTTATTTATCATGTATTAACTAACGCTGGAGAGAATGTTCCCTTTTTGTCATTGGGACATTGTCTTTCATGGTTTGACATACATTTTTCTGAGGTTGCGTAGTGTCATAGAACACAATGCCAATACGCTTACAGGTATCATAGCCGTGATTGGTTGGTTTGTTAGTGCCTATTGACTTATTAGGCTTCCCTTTCCGGTTATAAAAGACCGCTTTCTTAATAATATCCTATAGATTTTTTTAAAAAAAGCCTAAATCAACCGATTTTTATTTTTAAAAAAACTGTTAAAAGTTTGAGATCTCTAGTATACGCGTTAAAAAATTCTAATGTCTAAATCCTATATTTTGGTCTCTATGCAATTTGTAAAACTGCCCATCTTATTAAACTAAACTGGATTGCAAATTATTGTGTAGATATCATCTAACCGATTTTAACAAAATTTGGCAAATGTTTTACTATACTATACCTATGCCAACACCTCTGTTTGCTTAGATTTTAGATAAGCTGTAATCAATCGTGACATAGTTTGACTCCATGCAATAATTGAATTACGTAATAAATAATAGAACCATAAAAATTACTGACGTACCTTTTCGATAAAAATTATTTTTAATTACAGTCACAACTACCTGAAGCACGCATGTTTACATAACCGAAAAATAATTTCCTCACTTTTTTAATACGCATTTTTGTAACTTTGGAACAGCCTACGAAGGATTTTATAAAGTTTAAGTATTAGGTACCGTGGGTGTAAATCTTTAATAATAACACGTACAGGGTGTCCCATTTACGACACTTTTCTACGGTATCTCCGTAATTGTTAGTGCTATCAAAAAAATTGCATCTTTCAAAGAGGTTTCCAGCAAAATCATGCCTGTCACCTCGTGCATCCAACAATTTTTTTACAGATAATGCTTGGCCTTACACACTTGTTTGTTTTTCTCCGAAGCTTTACTTTTCACTTTCTCGCCGGAGGAGAAAAAAGCGTTATCATAGCAAGATAAATACAAACAAACAACAAAATAAGCGTTAACAATTCAATATTTATTAAATCAAAAGCAAAACAAAAAATTTTATTTAATACTTAATTTATTATTGGATATACTAATTTAATAACTACTCATCAATACGGAATGAAAATGCAACCGGAAACCAAATTAAAAAATTTTTTTAAATTCTTAACTTTATTTAAAAAAATATTCCCAATTAAATTTCGCCCACTTTAAAAAAAAACAAACCAATTTTATTTGGAGGAAAAGTTATTTTTCCCACGCTTCTTTTATCAGCTCCGTTCGGCTGTTAAACACCAGCGCGCCATGAAAAGTATTACTTTTTCTTCAAATAAAATAATATTCTATTGTTTTGTAAAATCTGATACTTGTAATATTATACAACATACTTAGGACCTTGCAAGGTTGACAGGTTAATTTACACCGGAGAAATTTTGACAAACGGATTTATGCAATCGGATGTACATAATAATTTCGTCGTCGGTTATTATGTTGGGACACATCTCTTGAATATTATTAAAAACACGTAAAACATACAACCTACCTAATTGCACAGATTTTAATTGTGTTTGCGCTTTCTACAGATTTTACAGTGACCGGCATAGTTGTCGATCCATATGCGAAAATTTGTAACTTCTTATTTCTCCACCAATTTTATTCCTGATATTAATCTTATGTATGTCCTTAAACTTACAGAACACTGATCAATGTTTAAATAATTCTTAGTAAACACAGGGTAGCTACAAATTAACTAATATAACATAAGAGAAAACTACTTAAAAAAATATTTTAAAAACATATCAGAATAAAAAATTATGTCATAACTTAAAAGCAGAACTTTCAATTTAAAAATTATAAATAAAACTTAATTTTCCAACTTACCCTGTATATTGATAAGATCAAACAAAATTTTCTGTTTTAAAAATGTTTATTAACAATTGTTTTTGCAAAAACATCAAAATTTTGTTATTTATAAAGCCTTTAAATTTATGCAGATTACCCAAAGAAACAAACGTAAAATTATGCTTCAAAAAATTCAACATTTAATGCTCATTTTAAATAGTTTCCGAAATATGCGCATCCAAACCTGAAAAATAATTTTCCCCAAAGCTTGTATAAGCAGTAAGCTGGAACTTTTTCCCCTTGGGGGTGCAGATACAATGGAAAATAAAAAAATTTTTCGGGGTTTGGGGGCCCCCCTTTTTCCAAATTTTTAAAAAATAATGTCGATTTTTAAAATTTAATTTCAAAAAACAGAAAAAAAATTTGTGAAACCCCTTTCATCTTATTGTTTGTTATCAAGCTCTCTCATGAAGGGGGGGAATTTTTTTTTTTTGAATTCTACAAAACCCCAAAAAAACCCAATCACCAATATTTTAGGACATTTTTAATTTTTTTAAATTTTTTTTTCTTGGGAAAAATCTTTTATTTTTTTTTTAAAAATAACCTTAAAATATATTTCTATTTCCCTTAAAAATCATGGGTTTTAAAAGGGTTGTTTTGGGAAAAATTTTCCTTAAAATTTTTTTGAAAAAAAAATTTTGGGAGTAGATCATTCCTGTGTTAAAGAATGCATTGAGATCTTAACTTTCAAGCAAATAGTGTTACAAAAAAAGTGAAAATTTAAAATTGAATTTGGTTAATAATGGATGTCCTCAACGTTTAATAAGACAGTGATAATAAAAGCCGCTAGAATATTGGCAAAAAGGGGGGGCCCCGCAGTCAAAGTTACGTCGCTGGGGTAAGGGGGGTTCAACAAAGCACCATACCCAGAGTTGTTAATCGATACCAGGAAACAGGACAACTAACCAGAAGACCCGGAAAAGGGCCGCAAAAGGGGGAATTTTGGGGGAGCAGATGATCGTTATTTGAATTAACGGGGTTAAGAAGAGGCATACCACCGCTAGAAGGCTGCAAACAGATCTGTTGGCTGCTCGTAATGTTCGAATAAGCCTACAGACAGTTCGAAATAGGCTGGAGAATCGGGGGTTTTCGAGCCAGAGTGCCACCCAGGGGGCCACGTCTTACCAGAGTACATCGAGGGGGAAGACTGAATTTTGAGAAACGCAAATTTGAATATTTAAGATTGGTCCAATATTTTATTCAGGGATGAATCAAGATTTTGTCTGTATTCATCAGATGGGGTTACCAGTATATAGGCGAGGGGTGGTGAACGGCACGAGCAGGTTAATTTTCATTAAACTGAAAGTTTGGTGGGGGCTCTACCATGGTTTGGGAGGAATTTCTTTCGAGGGTCGTAGGGAAATTAGTCCCAAGTAAATGATGAAAGACTAAAGCTGACAGGTACATAACCGATATCCTAAAACCCCCCTGAAATGCCCTTTTGCCCTATATCGGTTTTTAAATCTGTGCTAATGCATGATAATGCTCGTCCACACGCTGCTAGAGTTGTTCGGCAGTACTTAGAAGGGGGCGAGATACCCACCTTAAATTGGCCTGCACGTAGCCCGGATCTTAATCCGATAGAACATGTCTGGGACCATCTAGAGCAAATTCAGCAACATCCGGCATTAATAAGAACACTAGATGATCTTCAAAATATTCTTTTTGACTCGGGAAAACATGCCGCAAGAATACCTCCAAAACCTATTTAGAAGCCTTCGAAGACGAATGGAAGCTGTAATTAGAGGAAGGGGCGGAAACACACGCTATTAAAAACTGATTGACTGCTTTAAGCTTAAATAAAGTTAATTTTTTTTTATACATGTTTTGTACAATATTTTTATATTTTTCTATCTTTGGTAAATTAAAATTTTTGTCCACTGTAGATTAAACTGATTTAAAATAAAATGTTGCAAAAGTCGTATCTATTGATGTTTTATTCATCAATTATTAATAAATTAATAAAACGGAAAAAAAATAAAATTTTATCCTGAACCCCATTGTATTTTTCACTCATATAATGTAATATTTTTAATTTATAATAAAATATAAACAATTTTTCAAATGAGCGGATTAGTGTTTTATGTTGTGGGGTATCTTTTTTGTGGGGACCCTGGGCATCTGCTCAGCATGCCCACTTTTAAATTCGGCACTGGTTAGATATATTTGCAAAGCTAAGTCCAACGACTTATGTAAACCACTATTTATATCAAAAAGAATTTTAACAGTTACTTCTATCTATATTTTAGAAACAGTATCTTAAATAAACAAAAAAAAAATATTAGTTTAATAATACTAAGAATTTTTCGCACACGATTTTTGAATACTTAAATGTATTAATTTTGACTTGGTGGAGAAAAAATAGTATACAGACAGGTCCAGTGAAGTAGAAACATAGGCAGGGAACTGATGAATTTACTACTGTCCGCTTCGATCGATAAAGCATCGGCATTAACCGAACATTAACAGTTTGTTATATGCTTTCGGACGGGTGTGTTGTATGGTTTAAGGCTCGATTGAACAGTTGATTCTCAATACCGTTATTATTAATAGGAAATTAAATACTAACAGCTGTATTTTATCAGTATTAATCGCCAAAGCAAAATAAAAAGTAAGTTCTCTAAACCCAAAACTAATTTCTAAAATTAAAATAGTACGCAATAAAAAAATAAATAATTATAAACATAAAAATACTCTAAAAGAAATTATAATAAATATTCAAACAAACCTCCTTCATGCGCAAGGCAATATCCCAAACGATCGTAAAAGCCCCGTCTAACGTTTGTTAGCATATTAGGGCTGATAGTTTAAAAGCTTCTTCGATTTTTATCTGAAGTTCTTCTAAATTATTAGCCCTATTATGACCATAAACCTTATTTTTAAATAACCCCACAAAAGCAATCATTAGGAGCAAGGTCTGGTGATTCGCGGGCCACAAAATGGTTCCATCCAGACTAATCAAACGGTTAGGAACGTATTGTTTAAATATTCTTGAACAATACGTCCATTGTGAGCGGGACAACCATCTTGCTGAAACCAGATATTACCAAATCTTAGTCCTAATAATTGGCGAATTGCGGGTACAATTTGTTGTAACAAATTAATTGCTGCAGTTAAATAAAAAATGATCCAATAAGGTGTTCTCCCACCATACCAGCCCAAACCTTCAATTTTTGAGGATACTGGGTTCGAACCTCAAAAATACTTGTGTAGGTTTTTCACGAGACCAATATCGAACTTATTGATTATGTCGGTTTAATAATGGAAAGGTCGATTCATCGGTGAAAACAATCGATCTAAGAAGTTTTCACCTGTATTTGCCCTTTCCATTATTAATTCGCAAAACTCCATACGTCGAAATTGGTCTTCGGGAAAAATTTCATGTAGGATCGGAAACCATTTTTTTAAAGGATTCTTTTAACTGTAGTAGGCGATGAATCTGTTACCTCAGCAAGTTGTCTACTGGTTACAGTGGGGTCTTGTTCAGCAGTAACACAAATTAATGCCTCTTTTAATTCCAGTTCTTCATTTACGAGTTCCTGTTTTTTATGTTTTTGGGGAGACACACCCGTGGGTCTCAAAATTTTGGATAATTCTAAAAATTGTTTTCTTCAGACATGGTATAGGTCTGTTTTCAAATGCTTCGGGAAAAGATTCATGAATTTGTCGATATGATTTTCCTTGGAAATACCATTTTACAAGTTGAACCTTTTCGCGAAGTTCGTAAACGTCCATTAATATTTATTTTTAGTGAAGAAACAAGTTTCCAAGAGAACTTACCACGTATTTGCAATGGCTGCGGCTGCAAGAAAGCAAATAATATTTAAATTAAAAATTAAATCTTCAAAAACATTCCACATTTTTATCGCATCGATTTTGCGAGTTTTGTTTCGCTAGCTCGAGTCAGGCGAATGTAAGTCAATTCGCCTAAGTGATTTGACTATGTTTCTACTACAGTGGACCTGTCTGTATATTATACGGACTAAAAGTGCTTATTTTTACTCGCAATTTTGCACTCGCTCCGCCTCGCAACTGCAAAAAATGCTCGTAAAAAAAGATGCACTTTTAATCCTTATAATACAGGGTGGACGTCCATATTTTGACCCATTTTGATCGCGAATAACTTTTGAACAAATAAAGTTATCAAGATGCGGTTTTCGCAAATATACTTATATTTCTTTAAAGTTTATTCTCGTATCTTTACTATTTTTATGTGACATTCCATTAGCTCAAAAACAAAATGGCCGATTTTCCGATATAGGACAACTTTGTTATTTTAAATGGAATACCCTGTATATGTTTCAATATTTTTAAAATTTAATCTTTTCCTTTTAAAAATGTAATACAAGCTATGGTTATCTTAAAAATAACGCATTTATTGACCTCCAAAGAATTGACTGTATGTCGAATAGGAATATTATTTTAAAAGGATATTTTGAAAAGTCGCCTGTGGAAACAAAGTTATCTCGTTTCCATAACAGCAACAAGCCTCATTGTCAGCCATTGTAGGTCATTTTTAACAAGTTATTTTAATTAGGAAGCGCAAAATGTTCTCGTTAAGCGAAAAAGGAAAATGTGTTATTATGCAAGGTTTCGGCAAACCAAATCAGTAAAAGAAACCCAGCGAAGATTTAGAAACATGTTTAATAAAGCTCCACCCACAAAAAATTCAATTTAAATCTGGTACAGAAAATTCTGAGTACAGGATCTTTTAGCCCGTAAAAAGAAAATTAGTTAACAATAAGAATTTGCTAAATAAAACGTTACAAATTCTGGAGATAACTCAGGAAGATCCAACATTGTCAACAAGAAAAATCTCAAGTTCATTCCTAAAACAACTTGACTTCAAAATGTTACAAGAAATAAAAGAAACTGATTTCCACAAAGGGTGGAATTTTGCCAGAGAATTCAAAATTTAGTAAGGAACAATATACATTTTTTGATAGACTAATAATGTCAGACGAAGCCACATTTCACCTCAATGTAAAGTAAATAAGCAAAACTGCAGGTTTTGGGCAACAGAAAATCCTCGACAATATAACGAACACGTTAGAGATTCGCCAAAAGTCACAGTCTGGTGTGGTATGTCAAAGCAAAAATTTATGGGCCATTTTTTTTTTCATGAACCAACTGTAACCTCTTGGACTTACGTTGATATGCTGGAAATATTTTTTTATCCCCAATTGCAAGAAGAAAATCTATTGAATTTCGTCTATTTTCAACAAGATGGGGCTACACCACATTATGCTAACATTACCAAGGATTCACTGACCAACGTTTTTGGAAAAACCGGTGATTGAAGAGGAGGCTTATTTCCTGGCCACCTCGTTCTGTACCAGATTTGACTGTTCCAGATTTTTTTCTATGGGGATATGTGAAAGAGAGGTGTTATAGTCCACTTCCCCAAAATTTAGAGCAATTAAAAATTAATATCCGAAACATAATAGAAAAAATATTCCTGAAGAATCTCTTTAGTCAATAGTTTTAATAAGTTTTTTTCGAATTTAAATAAGTGCGTCGAAGTCGGCGGAAGGCAATTTCAACATTTACAGTAGTTTTTTAAAAGTAATGTAACCTTATTGTAACTATTATTTTGTGAATAACCTAAACCTTTGGCGATCCTTTTTTTTTGTAACATATGAAGCAAATTTTAATTGTTAAATAATATTGTTGGTCGACATGCAGTCAATTTTTCGAAGGTCAATAAATACGTTGTGTTACATTTTTTTAAAGGGGAAAGATTAAATTTTGAAAATATAGAAACATATACAGGGTGTTCCATTTAAAATAACATAGTTGTCCTATAATGGAAAATCGGCCATTTTGTTTTTGAGCTAATGGAATGTCACAATAAAATCGTGAAGGTACGAGAATAAACTTTAAAGAAATATAAGTGCATCTGCAAAAACCGCATCTTGATACCTTTATTTGTTCCAAAGTTATTCTCGATTAAAATGGGTCAAAATATGGCCGGCCACCCTGTATAATATACTATATTACTATTCTTTGTTATTATCATCGTTTTATTTTATTCTGCTTTGTCGAAAAGATTTATAATCTTATACGACAATAAAGCAATATTAATTATTATATTTTTTAACATTTTTTTTTTAAATCAACGCACAATTTTGTCAAACGGATTTATGCAATCAGATGTACATAACAATTTCGTCGTCGGTTATTATGTTGGGTCACATCTCTTAAGTATTATTAATAACAGGTAAATAATACAACTTACCTAATTGCACAGATTTTAATTGTTTGTGTTTGCACTTTCTACCGATAATATTTATTAAGCAACCTCACGCCGTGTAATTGAATACTTTGTGGTTGTTTCATGGGTGTTTAAAGATATTTATTTGATAAAAAATTCATGCGAAAACGATCACATAATAAGATAAATGAAAAAACTAGGTTATATCTAAAATTTCTTTCTTAAAACTGTCAGAGGGGGTTAAAAAATTTTAAAGAAATATTATAACAGTTCATGTGTCTTCAGGCCGGTTTAAACCCCAAGCGCCCCCCCGGGGTCTGAAAGAAACCGCCCTATTACCAAAATTTTGGGGTAAAATTATAGTTTTGATTTACAACTTTTGAGGTCAAACTTCTTTTTTGACGTATGGGAGAAATTTTATAGCAATGTTAAAAAAAAACGTCACTTTTTCCTGTTTCGCTCTACCGTCAAGGCTGCCCTAGGCGAGTGGGGGTGAGCGCACTCGATGTCGTTGTAAATGTGTTCATCCCTTAGACTCGTGCCTCAATTTAAGCCTGCTTATTATCCCATCTAAGGCATTTCTATCGAAATGGGCTTCACCAAACATAGATTCTTTTTATACTATTCGAAATGATTCCACCGTTTAATTTTGAGAAACTCCTAAAATAAAATTTTCAAAAAAATGTTTTTTGAAAATAAGTTTTAAATTTAAAACACTTCACACCTTTTAAAAATTCTGGGTAAATTCAGAGGTCTTTCTTGTACAACCAGGAAGTTCGTCGTAAAAATAAAAAAAAACATTTTGTTTTTTTATATTTGTACCACTTTACACTTTCCAAAAATTCTGGGCAAAATTCAGGGGGCTCTTTGTATCATTAGAAAAAATTTCCGTGAAAATTAAAAGCATCGGACTGTCCTTCAAGACCACCAAAAATTATAATATCGATATTTTTGGGTTCTTTTAAAATTCTGAGCAAAATTAAAGAAGCTTTCTTATGTCAAATTTTTCGAGAAATTCATTTGTACATTAAAAACTAGCAGGAAGTAGCAGGGATGGCCTGTTAGGTTAACCTTTGAAAGTGTCTTATTTTAAAACATAGTATCAGCATAATTTTTAACCTATTTTTTTAGTATTATTACTATTTCTATTACTTTTCTAACTAACTCTGTCGTTTTTTCTTTTTTAAAATACTTTGATTTAGATTACAAATTTGACACTGAAACTTTTTTGTTGATAAAATTGCAACGTGTATAATAATTCTAAAGATAATCCTAATAAAAAAAAAAGTTAATTTATTTATCATAACGTGAAGAGACTTTCAACACAAATGCACTTTTTAAAGCAACTTCGCTACCCCCCCAAAAAAAATTGCCGCCCTGGCATTAGCCCCGAGTGCCCCTAGTGTAAATCTGCTACTGGTGTCTTTTATAGCGAGATACATGTATACTTAAATATTTTAGTATTTTCTTTAACTAATTTTAATTTACTAGGTTGCAGTTATTTGCCTTCTGAAAGTGACAAATAATAAATTTCCAAAATTAAAGGGAACAAAATTTAAAAAAACTGGATTCTCAAAAAGAAACTTTTTATTAAAACAATATTTTGGGTTACCTTGCTTATGCTATATTCTTAGATGCCCACCCTGGTAAAATATACAGATAACCTTTTTAAATTTGATAATATAACTCAAAATCTTTTTTCAGCTATCTCCAACTGGCAAATAATATTAAATTTCTGATTACAAAGAACACTCCCTTTTAAAATGGGGGATCTTAAAATTCGAGATACTGTTACCCTTTTAATACCCGCCTTTCTGGGATCAGTGTGTGATGTTTCTGGACTGTACCCCTATCTTAAATTTTTATCTTTCTGTCCAACTTTTGTTAAATTTGGAAATACACTCCAAAGATTCTCAGAGGTCTCAAAAATTTTCATCTCTTACAAGGCCGATTTCTTTCACTCCAGGCCCCAGAAAGCAATGCATGGCTTAGCGCACTTCCCTCCGAATCTTTGGGAAACCTTTAAGATAACAATACTTTTTGTATATTTGTTGGACTAACATTAGTTCTCCCTGTGTCAGGAGAGAACACCTGTCACAATGACGGAAAGGATGTGGATGAAATGATTGTGATCCCAGAGCGACATGGTTAACAGCTCTTTTGAAATACTACATGTTCTCACACTTAATCCAATTTCTATATAGTGAGAACATCTAAATCATCATGTGCAGCTTGTACTCTTGCTGAATATAAAAAACGCAAAATATATAGTGAATTTCTAGACTTAGAACATATCAAACCGCCCTTGTAGGTATTCTAAAAATCAACAAATCCACTTATATTTAAATCACTCTCAGAAAATATAAATTAAGAAACATAATTTAACCTGTCGAAAATTAGCAAAATTACAAAACATAAAACAATTATTGGGCAAAATATTTCAAAACTAATATTGGTACTATTGGCAAGTACTGTTAAAATAATAACAGGCTTTGTGTGACATGAATAGTTATTACTGATACACACTCAATTGTATCAATAGATACGGGTCTCATGTAGGTATGTTGCTTCACCAAATTTCACAAGTATTAAATAGATTTAAAAACCTTAATTATACCTTGACGAGAGAGTCGACTTTAAAGACATTTTTAAAATTATTCCTACATCTGTAAAATTGCAAAAAACTCGTGTTTTAAAATATCCTAAAAAAAAAGAAAGGTACTTTAATTCAGTATGTAAATATCCCAACACACACACACAAAATATATATATATATATATATATATATATATATATATATATATATATATATATATATATATATATATATATTTAATATTTTAAAATAAATTTTTAAATTTAAATTATTTTAAGTGCATTTAGGTGCTAAAACCCCTTCTATTGAAAGTTGTACAATTCCCATTTTCGGGGTATCCCGGAAAAAAACGAAATTACTAATTTCGTTTAAATTTTTTTTAACGTTTTTAAAGAGATATGGAAAAACAAAAAACACTTTCTTAAGGCCCCTTTTTAAGCTCTAATAACACGTTAAAAGGGTTTTCCGTACGATGTTTCGTTTTTGTTAAACCATCTTAACTTTTTTTTTAAATACGGACCTGGGTTTTTTTTCTAAATTTTTTTAAACCCCTTTTTATCCCAATTACAAATATTATAACACTTAATATTTATTAACAAAAATGGAACGCTCCTTTAAAAAATGATGTGCGTTCCTTGTTAACTCATTCCTTTTTTGGAAAATTTCTTATTTTAGAAAATATTAAGTGTTATACATGGTTTGGAATTATAACTGCTTCAAAAAAAAGCAATAAAAATTATTATTTAAAAAAAACCATAATTTTAAACCCACTTCGTTATCTCTTACGGTTTTGAGATCTCCATGCATGCACTCGAATCTGTGGCACCCTTTTTTTTTTTTTTTTTTTTTTTTTTTTTTTTTTTTTTTATATATATATATATATATATATATATATATATATATATATATATAAATATATATATATATATATTTTTATTATATATTTTAAAAAAAACCGCATAATCTGCGAACCCTAGGGGGCTCCGGGCAATTTTGGATGTACCCAATTCTAAAATACCAATAA
>JAHBCN010020589.1:0-14971 GCA_019359885.1 Listronotus oregonensis
TTTGGTAGTTAATTTACCTATCTCTCTTTTGTCTCTGTAAAAATCACACAAAAAATTAAATGTAAAATTCAGCAAAATTGCACTTTTTGTCTTTTCTTTTTTAAGTAAAAGGTAAGTCAAATACAATCTAATTTCTTTTTCTATTTGTAAGCATATGTGGGTAGTATAACCACAAATAATATTAAATGTAACATAACTACCCTTTGATTTTTATGAATTTTCAAAAAATAACGTTTTTGGAAATTGGTTAGGTCTGTTAAAAAAACATTTGTCCAGCATACGAAAAGGTTTTACTGAAATTTACTTTCTATTGTCCTCATTGTGTCTAAAATTGCTTGCTTGATGTGGCTAAATATTAGGAAAGTAAAAAATTGCAAGATTTTGATTTTTTTAACGGTTGTTTACTGAGGAATTAAAGCGTATAATTACTTTATATTTTCCTTATTTTAACAATAACTTTAGGCCTATTAGTTAATTATTTGTACCTGTTTATTTAAGATAATAGCTTGAAA
The DNA here is from genome assembly GCA_019359885.1 of Listronotus oregonensis. NCBI lineage: Eukaryota > Metazoa > Arthropoda > Insecta > Coleoptera > Curculionidae > Listronotus > Listronotus oregonensis. The sequence goes on from JAHBCN010020589.1 coordinate 513, forward strand.
TTATCGTTGCCTATAACAGGAGCATTAATCAGTCTGGCTACCGCTGGGCTTAGCTGTTAATTTATGTTGTAATGGATATTGGCATTGATGTGTTGGTTTAACATTATTAATTGTTTCTCTACCTGTATATATTGGTTAAAAAATTAATATTAGGCTTATTTAAAGCTATATATATATATATATATATATATATATATATATATATATATATAAATATATATATATATATATATATATATATAAATAAAATAAATATTTTAATTTAATTTATTTTAAATAATTTTTAAATATATATATATATATATATATATATATATATATATATATATATATATATATATATATATATATATAATAAAATATACATACAGGGTGACTGCTAAGTTAACGCTTTTTTTACCTGTGTATAGAACTCATTAAAATAAACAACCTTTTTAAATAACTTTTTTTAAAATACTGAAAAATAGGAAACTTCCATTCATTTAGTGTGTCAAATACGGTCCTGACGGAAATTTTTAATTTCATTTCGGGTGAACACAAAACTGACCTCGACGGGGGAAGTCTTCTGGCTGTAGGGATTGGACACGTTGAACGAAAACGGGATACAACCGATTTTACCGCAATGTTGTCCACACTTTTTTTTGACTTAAACCGTCCTGACTTGCAATCACCTGAGAACTTGTTGTTGGATGAGCCCGGAACGGAAACCGTCACGCGTTCAATCTCGAAGCAGCCGTCGTAGATCCCGAATTAGTCGCCTTCGTATTGTGCCATTTTCGCGATTTAACAATAATTTAAAATAAACCCTTACCTCGTCTGATAAAAGCAAAGCAACTAATTTTTCTGCCTAGGCCCGCATTAGACACATTTTTAAATAGGTTTGTGTAGCTTTGTTATTTTTGGGTTTAAAAAAGTTATTAAAAAGTGTATTTAAAGAAGTATTAAATTGGATTTTTTTTTGTTAATGAGGTTTTTTAAAAAGATTCGAAAATCGGCGGCTTTCGGATTATTAATATTATATAATTGAATTTATAATATTAATTATCCGAAAGGTACAGCCGATTTTCGAATCTTTTTAAACCTCACTAACAAAAAAAAATTCCATTTAATACTTCTTTTGTCGCGCTCTTTTTTGTGAAAGAAATCTCTAAAAAGTATGTCCCGAACTTAAGATATGACCTTATCGATGATTTTTTAAATTTGAATCCAAATTTTTTAAGAGATTTTTAATGCGCATATCAAGTTATACATACTGCCCAATTTTAAAATTTTGTTCTATGTCGTTTGCGAGATAATAAATAACAAAATTTACTAAAAATATAAACCATATTTTATTTGTTTATAATGTTCGTTTAATACATGCTGAAACTTTGGGACCCTTGCGAATCGATCATGTATGTTCAAATCATGAAATTTCAACAAAAAATAAAATTTTACTTATAACACATCCTGTATATCCAGAGGTCAAACTTGACAACGTAAAATGTTATTTATTTTATACTGTACCTTAATATATCGACTACATTACGTTGTCAGTTTGAGTCCGGAAAATGATACATTACATCACTAGGCCGGTAATAGTATATTTCATTACCAGTACGGAAATGACGATTTCTCCGTGCGCGCGTGACAAATTTTCGTGTGAGACGCAGCTGAACACGGGAAGTCATGCAAGAACGGAAAAATCCATTTCTGGACGTGTAATTAACGATATTTTTTATTATACTTAGGAACCTAAAAACAACATAATCAAAAAACATCGCAAAAAATTATTTAAGAAAATTGCGATTATTTATTCTTATTTTTAAAACAGTAAAACAAATTAACAAAAAAAATTACAAGCTAATTAAATCTAAGAAAATTAATTTTGGACGGAACTGTTATGATTAATGGTTATATTTATTGTACAGTTCGTATTATTGTTAAAGCTCAATCCCTTTTGAATTTCTTTTTGTTGAACTAAAGATGTTGAAGCGGGGTGTTCGTGTATGTTTTGGTTCTCTTGATTGACTGTTACAGATTTTGTGGTTTCCTAGTTACAAGGCCTAAACAACTTTTGGGATACTTCAATTTTTCTTTGTATGGACTCCTCTATATATCCTTCTGCTACATTGGAAGAAAGCCATCCTCCGTGTCTTTTCAAAGTGAGCAAATCACCGCCGCTTTCTACCAACATGGGAGCCGAAGAACGCCTCAGCTCAGTCCGGTATATTCTTCGTGATTTTTTGGTTTTAAGTATTTTGCAACAAGTCTTGGAATACCACTAATAGTATGGCACCCAACATGTTGAGCGTAACATCTTTGGTTTCGGTATGCAACAAATAATCTTCTACTCTCCATATTTTTAGGGCGGAGATCTGCGTATTTACGGTAAAGTGTACAGGGATTGAATTTGCAATTTTCATTTGTAATGGTAAAACTTCTTGACCTGTGAGTTTTTTCATCTCGTAAGAACACGCTTTGCCTTCACCAAAAGGAGAAATCTAGAGGGTGAAACAATCAAGATTGTGGGAGAGGTAAAATATTTTGGTGTCATCCTAGACTCTAAACTTACCTGGAACCATCATCTTCAGAAAATAAGAAAGAAAGCGAAGATGACTCTCATGTTAATCAGACGCGCTTATGGGAAAACATGGCGCCTTAAACCAAACATCTGTCTATTGGTTATACACCATGGTGGTAAAGCCTATGATAACATACGCATCACTGGTATGGTGGACAAAAATGCGACAAAAAACTGCTGTTACAGAACTGGCCAAGGTACAGAGACTTGCTTGCTTAGCTATAACAGGAACAATTAAAACAACCCCAATAGCAGCCATGGAGTGTCTCTTAGAACTTCCACCACTTAACCTTATAGTGATGGGAGAGGCAAGAATGAGCTACTTCCGACTGCAACAGAAACCAACTGGTGTCTACGCTAGTTTGGGACACAACAATATAAAAAGTCAGGTTGGCGGTAACATTCTGGACGAGAAACAGACCAGATGATTCCCCAATACTCATTCAACATAAACTTCGAGGGGAAAATTCCAGATCGAAGTGAGTGGCAGCAACCCGATCCCCCCGGCACGGTTGGAGACATCATCTGGTATACGGATGGTTCTAAAACTGAGAAGGGAACTGGAGCGGGCGTATACAGTGAAATGAGGAATTCACAGTTCTCCATTTCACTAGGAACTAACAGTTCTGTATTTTAAACGGAAATATATGCTAACAAGTGGATCTGCATAATAAGAGACAACCAAGTGTCACTAGGCGCACTAGTAAACCCCAAGGTAACGTCCAAGCTGACATGGGAATGCCAAAAAGAACTGGAAGTCCTGGGAGAACGCAACAGAGTAACTCTCTTATGGGTACCAGGACATTCGGGGATAGAAGGCAACGAAAAAGCGGATGAGCTAGCTAGACAGGGATCATCAACACCATACTATGGGCCAGAACCTGCCCTTGGAGTGACCAAAACCACAGCACGAGGGCAAACCAGGGAATGGATCCGAAACAAACACGAAGAATACTGGGGAAACCTCAGTAGAATAAGACATGGAAAAAGCTTCATAAGACGCCCATCCAAAAGAACGAAGGAAGAACTACTCAGACAAAGTAGGAAAAGACATCGCATAACAGTAGGGTTGCTAACAGGGCATGATAACCTAAAAGGACACCTACACAAGATAGGCTCATACAATGGGGACCCAAGTTGCAGAATGTGCGACGAGGGGGAAGAAACAGCCTACCATATCCTGTGGAAATGTAAAGCATTGAATCACAAAAGAACAGGCATTATTTGGGCAACCGGAAATGAGCTCACAGGAATATATCAACCAACCAGTCTTGGGGTTATACAGACTTGTAGAAGGAACAAGACTAATGGGAGGATTGATATAAAAGACAATGAGAGATTAGGCATAAAAAACCCATGACGCTGCGCTGACTCCGATAGTTAATCAAGACGGCTCCCAGGGAAGAAGAAAAAGAAGAAGAACACGACAAGAAAACGCCCATTATCTTCCACATCGTCTAAACTCAAACGTATGCTCTGCGGCATGCGCCGAAGATGCCAAACAAAATTACTTTTGCTAGTAGATATTGTCCATCTGAAGCTTCACATAAAAATTGGTTACTTGTTCTGATGTAAGAACCTTGGATTTCTTTGGTACATATCCTACAGCTTGTCGTTTCAAAAAAGCGATAGTTTTTGGATTTTGGTTGTGAGTATTTTCTTTTATTGCCAAACAACTCTTTAACATGGAGAATCACTCCATAAGGTGGATGACTTCATAGATTTGGCTTTTTCAGAAAAATAAACTAAGAGAATATCGTCACTCACAATTTTGATTCTTTTCTGAGTCCGCCATTCGCTAAAAATGTGATATTCATGTTCATATCTCAACCTGGATTTCACTGGTAATAAATCTGCACTCACTTTTGCCGCTTGTTTGTAATATAATATCGGAAATATCCGGATTTTTTTCCAAATCTGAATTCATTTTTTGAAAATGGCATAATTTCACTAAAAGAAAATAAAATATGTCATTAATAAATAAATCGTTGATATGAACAGTTTCCATGGATGGATTTTTGTATAAGCGCACGGAAAGAGGGATCGGGAAAAAAAATTCCGTGCGCTGTTCTGAAAATGTCATATTTACTGTATTTTATACACAGTTGAAAATGTAGTATTTTCAGGTAAGTATAATAAAAAGTAACTTTACCGGACTAAAACTGAAATTTAGTATTTCAGGGTACAAACAATAAAATTACTTATAAACGTCAACGGTTATATGGCAGTTTTAATTATTTGAAATATTTATGGGGGCTGGTACATTTTCTGGTTTACTACTATTGGCTTATTTTGACAATACTGACACCTTTATATTATCCGAATATTTACATTTTAATTTACTTATCAAAAAAAGATAAAAAGTATAAAATAAAACGTTGTACGATACACGGCCGTGAAATGTCATTAAAGTACTCGTCTAGAAATTCCGGACTCGGCTCCTCCGTCGCCTTGTCTGTAAACATCTAGACTTGTACTTTAATAGACCATTTCCCGGCCTTGTAACGTAAATAACTATGACAGGATGACAGCTATCAAATTTTATAAATAATTAAAAAATTTAATTTATTATCTTAAAATGCGTTTTGCTATATTATTGCAAGAGTGGTCTAGCTCTACATAATATACAGGGTGTTTCTTAATAACATGCTAATATTTAAGGAGGTGATTCCTGGACCCATATTAAGAAAAAAACTTTATATTAATATATGTCCTAAACGTCTAGTCTTTTGATACAGGGTGTTAAAATTTTAAGAAAAAAAAATATTATCATTTTCGTACCACTTTAAACATTTTTATGAAAATTGGTGTACGGCGTTAATGCATTAAAGAGCATTTTTTGACCTAAAAACATTTTTTTTATTTCCAACAGTGGCGTCCGTACTGGACTCTGACTAGATATTTTTGAAGGAAAAAGTAGTATGCCACTGTTTTCTTTTTAAATAAAAATTATTTTTGGAGTCCCTGGTCAATTCAAAATAAATTTGGTTACTTGTCTTTTTTTCGTACGACTTACCGTTTTCCCATAAAAAAATCACTTATTTGCCTCTCATTCATTGGACCAATTACGAAAAGAAACGATTTATGTAACTTTGAACAATAATTTATTTAATAAGATAACTTTTAACTGTTGAAAATAAAAAAATATTTCTTAGGTCAAAAATGCTCTTTAAAGCATAAACGCCGTCCACCTATTTTCATAAAAATATTTAAAGTGGTATGAAAATGACAATAAAAAACTATTTTTTTCTTAAAATTTTAACACCCTGTATCTTAAAAGATGAAACGTTTAGGACATACATTCATATGAAGTTTTTTTCTTAAAATGGGTCCAAGAATCACCCTCTTAAATATTAGCATGTTATTAAGAAACACCCTGTATAGATAAAAGATTTTTTTTAAATTTAATATAAAAAACGACATGTTTTTTTTTTAACTTTACAGTGATAGTATATTTTACTCTTTACACCCCCTGTGTTTAACTCTGAGCTATGCACCGCTAAACTTTTTTTAGGCACAAGTAATAAATTTTGTAAGAATTTAATGTTAAAAGAGTTTTCCGTAGCACACAATATTGCATACAATTTTTATAATTTTATTAATTATTATATGTTTATATTATAAGGATAAAATTATAATCAAAACTAGATTATTTTTCCCTTTTATTTTTTAATGTGAATCCTCTTTATTTTAACCTACATATTAAACCAACAACCCTAATTAACAATAAAAGCCAATCAAAACACAAAGCGAGAGAAAACAGCATCGGTGAGGCAGAAATCGAAACAGCATTTTCAGTTTGTCATCTCTTTTCATTTCAAAGAGCTCATGACCCGTTTACTCGCTTTTCTTGTGGAAAATGGTTACGTCCCACTCAATACGCACGCGTTTTCGCGCTTGAACATCCCGTTCTATTTTTATCTTTTTCTAACATTGCGGATATTGTAGTCCGGTTAAAATATTATTGGAAAATTGAGAAAATGCACATATTTTGAAGTGCTTGTTAAAGTAGGCGTAAATCGAGTTAGTTAAAAATAGCTTGAATTGATATTATTCTGTATTTTAAATAGTTCTATCTATTTACTATTTATTATATAAAATATATAATACAGAAAACATTATATATATATATATATATATATATATATATATATATATATATATATATATATATATATATATATATATATATATATATATATTTTTCATGTGGTGCGTCGCCGAGCGAAAAATAGGAAATCCCATGTACATTTTAAGGGGGTTAATTATTGGCTCCCCTGTCATTTTACAGAAAAAATGTAAGATAACTTTTTGAAAAGACCAATCTGAAAAAGCCTCGTGCCAAGTCTCAAAAAATTTTAATGAGCGAATCTTGAATTATTCAATTAAATGTAATTGCAAAATTACAAAATTTTCGCTTCAGGTAAAAACAAACAGACACCACCCACCGGCAAACAATTTGTTATAAGGCTTTGTCAAATCTGTCGTACAAAAGAAATGCTTTTTTTCGTTTTATTAATATTACAACCATTAAATTTAAAGTAAAAGACACGTTAACATTATTTTTTATTAAACATTTTATTTAATGTAACAATTAAGTTTAACTAATAACAATTATTACTATCGACCATTAAAAAAAATATTTTATTATACTAGAATTTAATTAAACCAATAGCAGTATCTGAAATATTTTTAATTTATTTTTCCATCAAGCCTATCTGGTCCATTTCAACCATTAAACGTATTGTCGGTAAATTCAAGTCCAAAGCCATCGCAATAAATAATTGTAAATGTTTAACTCAAAAGATCAAAAATAGATCCGAAAAAACAGAGGAATAAACTCTTAATATTTTACTAGGTGTGGAAAATAAAATGAAAAAAAATACAATAACTTTTTTAAAAATTATAGAGAATTACATAAAAACATTAATTAATCAAATTTTCGGTCAACCCCCATTAACAGCTAAACAATATCCCAACCGATTATTAATTTCATTTCTAACGTTGCTAAGTTGATATTCCAAAATTTTATTACATTCTAACTAAATAGCGTTTTGTAGCTGGTTTAGATTCTCAAATTTTACACTTTTATAAATCACACTTTTTAAGTGACCCCACAGAAAGAAGTTATTCGGTGAAAGATCAGGTGACCTGGCTGGCCAAAGTATCCGGTACCGTGGACCAATAATATTGCCGTGATAAGTATTTTCCAGGTACCAGATCATTTGATCTTCCCGAACAACTTCTTCCAAAGCGGGTCCGATTTGATTTTGAAATAAGTCCAAATAGGTTTCTGCTGTCAGGTTATAGTCCATTAAACAGGTTCCAATGATATAGTGTCCGATAATTCCCACGAATACATTTGTTTTTTGGGGATATTGTGTCCGAGTATGAAAAAAGCGATGTTCATTTTCTTGGCTCCAATACCGGCAATTCTAAACATTCGGTTCATTGATGAGGGTGAATGTACATTTATTGGTAAAACAAATATTTCTTTAGAAATTCCTATCGTAATTTGCTCTTTCCACCATTTCAAAACAAAATGCCATTCTTCGCTCTTAATCTCCTTAATGCAGCTCTTAATGTTTTTCGAATTCATACGAATAATATTTGTGTTTTTTCAAAGTGCGCAATTCCGTTGTATGATGTTTATTTACCTCTTGCCCAAGAACCTTCGTACTAAGCATTTTGTTTTCCTCCATACTCAGTAGCATATTAAGATCTTTGTTCTCTCTTTTTTCGGCTCTATTTTCGATATCCTGAGTTAAACATTTACAATTATTTATTACGGTACCCTTCGAACTTACTGACAATACGTTTAAAAGTTGAAATGGACGGAATGGGCTTGGTGGGAAATAAACTGAAAACATTTCAGATACTGCTCTAAAACTGTTTCTTGCATAATGCCACTGAATTATGGAGACTTTTTCGTCGATTGAATAATTTATATTTTTTTTAATACCGACTGTCACTGATTTATTGACATTTTTCCTCATGTGAGGGACAATATTCATTTTACTGTTGCCTGTTTGGTTTTACCTGAACCAAAAATTTAGTAATTTTGCAATTACATTTAATTCAATAATTCAAGATTTGCTTATTAAATTTTTTTGAAACTTGGACACGAGGGCTTAAACAGTTGATAATTTGCCTTAATTTTCCTATTTAATATGGTAACGCACACAACGCTTGCCTTCGTCCAACGTTACCTCTCCGCGTGGCGTGGTAGGAGAAAACCTCTCCTTAAGCTGGAAGGAGACTTTGGCATCGCTCGGCTCCTTTTGATGTCTCGATCAGAAAAGAGTATTTTTTCCCACAATCGGGCTGCACTGGACAAGAACTTCTCTTTGGGGAATTCCTGTGTGTGGGGAAAGCACATTTTTACTGTTTTACTCCTCGTTATTGTTCTATTGTTAAAACAAAAAAAATCAATATATTCCCCAACAAGTTATATCCTCCAATTTAATAAAAATAATTTATTTATTAAATTAATAACAATAGTTTTAGGGATCAATTTGTAATCACATTTTCAAAAATGTAGTTTTTAAAATCGCTTTGTCATTTTCATTTGAATTTTTTTATTTATTTTCGAATTAAGTTCATTTAAAAAAGTCTATTTGAGGTTTATATTTTTTTAAGAATATTACGTTTTATTTTTTAAGACGAATGTATTTAAATTATGATCACTAAAAAACATATTTTTTTAAAATTTACTTTACAGTAACAATAAAAGCTAACAATGATTTACTAAGAAATTTAGTACCTTTACGTAGTAAAAATCACGAAAATTAAATCAAGCACAAACATCCCAGTCGCCATTTCTTTTTAAACTAGCGCGACTGTGCATCGCACAAAGTAAAATACATAACTCTTCCTTAAGACGTTGCAGTCAAGAAAAAGTGAAAAGTCTTCTTGAACTACCTTTAGTATTGTAAACCCAGCAACATTAAGCATTGTCTGTCCTGCGTCCATTTACAACGGAATGTTTTTATTCTTACGCTCTCAATAAAACTAAGACCCAAATAAGTTAATCTGTATATTTCTAAAATGTGTTTTTTACATTTTTAGCCGATTGCAGAGTTAATTACTTTCTTAGAAAATTAAAACATTTTTTAAATATTTCCAATAGGAGGCCTGATTTTATTGGTACAAAAAATCTAAATAGACAAGGTTTTTAGGGTCTATGGCTAATTATGAATGAAGTATTCTAATTTATAGCTTGTTTTTATGAGTTTACGATTCACTTCTTTGTCGTTTTTTGTAAAGGCTCCTGGCTTAAAGGCAACTTTTTTTTCTAATATATCCTAAATTTTTATCTTTAATTAAAGATATTTCGCGTTATTCCGTTTTCAACAGCTACTCCGAAAAGACTCTTCATTACGATGCCTAGAGTCCTATTTGCGAAATGGCACCTTGGAAAATAGATTAACCTCGTGATCTTTACTAAATATACATTATGGGGTTGAAATAGACGTAGAAGAAATAATGTAATTTGTGCCAGAAAGTCATCGTTTAAACATTTGTTTATAAACCTGTTTCTAAAAGTAAGGTTGTTTTATTGTATATTTTATATTTTAAATAATGTTATTAGCCTATCATTATTATTATTTTTTTATTTAGTGCTAAAGCATATATATATTTACCCTAGCTGTCACACTTTATAGATTTATCGTTAACTATTTATTTTATCCCATTGTAAAAAGGTTAATGAAGATTTTTCAAAATACCTAATATGATTTTTCATGGGCTTTTAAATTGTGGTTACACCAATGATTTAGAGATATCAAATAAGTAAACTTACAATATTAAAAAGTACCGTTTGTTTTTATATACTTAAACATGAGTTTTAGCAGTTGTAAAAAAGGTTATATTGCAATTTTTTTCTAAATAAGATACATGCAAGCCCTTTTAAACGTACAAGACTACTAGAAAATATTAGTAATTAAAACCGAAAATATTTAAACCAGTATCGCCGAATTTTTAATCCTTAAGAATATTTTTATCATTTTGAATTTTAATACATCTTCTATGCCCAATTAGGTAAAATTTTGGAAGTAGGCTATATAAAAAGCCTAATGGATTTTAATAGTTTAATCTTAATAAATTAGTCTCAAAAAAATTGGAAGTCCGAAAGACTTGACCATGGTATCTTTGTGTTTTTGGGGTCGCTGAACCCGAATCCGAGGTCAGTTTGACCCCATCAGGTCATGGTCAAGGCACCTCAGGGTCAAGTGTACAAAATTATTTGTAATCAAATTTAAAGAGGGTATTCTTATATTTTTAAGGTCGCTGAAATATCTCTTGAATATGACCCGATAGGGTCAAACTGATTTATATTCAGCGACATCAAAAACATAAATATACACTTTTCAAATTTAGTTGCGATTACTTTTGCAGATGTGACCCTAAAATGCCCTTTATTCTAACCTGATGGGGTTAAACTCCGGATTAGGATTCCGCGACCCCAAAAACATAAAGATACTATGGTCGAGTCTTTCGGACCTTCAACTTTTTTTTGTGGGTTTGTGTTATTTAAAACTAAAATGTCAGTTTTGTCATTTGATAACTATTTAGATTAAAATAAATAGTATTGCATAATTAATAAAAAAATAAAATCCAATAATTATGGTCTTTATAGGGAAGAAACACAAAAGTAAAATTAAATGTTGTTTAGAGCCTTCTAACTCATAACTAACTGTTTAATCAACGAGGGCGTAATGTTATGCCAAATTATGTAATACACTGTCTACTTTTAATTTAAGAATGTAAAGAAAATACAAAAAACAATATTTTGGTTACCCGTTTTACAACTAAAATCAATTTTGTTATTTCACCCGAAAACAAGGAGTTTTTAAATACCCTTTTGCCACTAATTGTACAGCAGTTGCTATTCACAAGAGCAAGAAATTGCACTTAAGTTATTTTATTTAAGTAAAATGTGTAACTTTCTGTAGAATAGCAAAGTTTGCTATTTATCTTTGTAGTCACTGCAGGTACAAAAATTCAAAAGTGCCTACAGTTTATTCAAGTTATGCATCTAATTTAATAAAATTATTTTTATTTTGGCCACAATAAACCTTTAATATACTAATTATTAAAAGTTCTAGGTCATTTGAATTGTCCGTAATTTTGTGGATAAAATGGTATAAAAGAATTAGTCAAATAATGTATATTTTAAAATATAAGCAAACCTTAAGAATATTGATGCCATGTATTAGCAAGCCCAGGTTACTTATTTGCGGAAAGTGCAGATGGGTCGATCAAGAAATTTTTATTTTAATTTAAAAGTTCTTGCACCTGTAGTTTTTATTAAGACTTTTTATGTCAACGTTAGCACAAGTATTTTGGTAAAAATGTAATTTATTTTTACTCAATTTTTCGTTAATTTTAAGAAAATAAAACAATGATAGTAACAGAATTTTTTTTTTAAGTATAAGTTTTAAAATTATATTTTTATATTTATCCTCTGCAAGGGCAATACTCACTGGTTTTTAATTAAATGCAATATTAACTAATTGATTTTAAATGAACGAAAAAAATGCACTTTAAATTAGATAAAAAAACACTAATATAGCCTAAAAGGTAAACTATTGTGTCATAATGCGTTATTGGTTACTTGGTAAGCCATTTGAAAGTATTTATTACTAAAATACTAAAATTGCATATAATGCTTTTACAATAATTATAACTTTATTAAAAAAAAAAGAAAAAACAAGTGAACAACAAGCTTGGGTTTTTAAAATTTTAATATATATATATATATATATATATATATATATATATATATATATATATATATATATATATATATATATATATATATATATTTAATAAAAAAAAATATTTATTTTATTTTAATTTTTTTTTATTTTATTTTAATTTTTTAAATTTATTAAATTAAATTTATAAAAAAAATTAAATAAAATTTTTAAATTAAAAAAAAATAAAAAAAAATTTTTTTTTTTATTTAAATTAATTTAAAAAAAAAAAAAAAAAAATTAAAAAATTAATTTAAAAAATAAAAAAAAAAAAAAAAAAAAAAAAAAAAAAAAAAAAAAAAAAAAAAAAAAAAAAAAAAAAAAAAAAAAAAAAAAAAAAAAAAAAAAAAAAAAAAAAAAAAAATATATATATATATATATATATATATATATATATATATATATAAAATTAAAATAAATAATTTTTTTTTAATAATTTTAAATTTTTTAAATTAATATTAAAATTTTTATAAAATAAAAAAATTATTTAAAAATATATTAATTTTAAATTAAATATTATTTATTATAAATATTAAATATTATTTTAATTAATATTTGTTAAGAACTGAAATAATTCCCTACTGTCTTTTGGGATGTACAAAAAGTAACTCCGTTTTAAGACAGTTAAAATAGAAACCCCTTCTTCTGCTGTTCACCAGACACTCTCTCCCTAGACGCGTTTCGCCTGCCTTACAGGCTCGTCAAAGGGCTGTTACGAGTGTTTAGTGAACAACAGAAAACCCAACATCTACTTATTAGACAAATATCATTGCTTGTGGTAAGATAAAATTTTTCTACTTTCGATGCCGTACTGAAACGCTTTAGCAGAGTCGACCCGGGGGTTTTACCGGGGGGGTAAATATGTTGTTAAGAACTGAAATAAATTCCCTCCGCCCCTATGTACGAAAATCGTAACTCCGTTTTAAACAGTTAAAATAGATAACCTGTTTTTTCTCTGCCCCATGACACTCTCTCCCTAGACGCGTTTCGCCTGTTTTTAAAAACTCCAAAGGGTTAAGGTGTTTAGTGAACAACAGAGACCAAGCATCTACTTTTTGCAAATATCATTGCCTTGTGGTAAGATATAAATATCCTACTTTCGATGCCGTACTGAAATCGCATTCAGCAGAGTCGACACCGGGTTTTCCGGGGGTGGGTAAATATTTTTTTAGGAACTGGAAATAAATTCCTTCGGTATGTACGAAAATGTAACCCTTTTAAGACAGTTAAATAATAACCGTTCTCTCTGCTGTTCACCATGACACTTTCTCCCTAGAGGTTTCGCCTGCCTTTAAAAACTCGTTACAGCCTATTGACGACCCGTAAGGGGGGAAAGGGGCGGGAGGGTTTTGCCGGGGCGGCCGGGGGGAGTTTTTTTAAAATTTTTTTTAAAATTTATATATATATATATATATATATATATATATATATATATATATATATATATATATATATATATATATATATATATATATATATATATATATATATATATATATATATATATATATATATATTTTTTTTTTTGTAACGAATTAATTATATTATTTTTTTTAATTAATTTAATTTTTTTTTTTTTTTGGTATTTTGTTTTTATGTTATAATATTTACGAGATTCGTTACAATTAATTTTAATTCTGTGGGGTTTTAAGTATGTCAACTCCGGCTTTCGAAACTCTCAAACCCTTTGAGTTCTGGCTTTTTTCATACATTTATCTGGACATACATACAAAATAAAAATTTGAATAATTTTCAAAAATAAATTATTTATTATAAATACTAATTTTTGATAACAAATATTTATAAAAATGATAATTATGCTGTTTTTTAAACTTAAACATATATTTTTAATTCATAATTTGTTTAATATTTATATCTATGTCTTGCCTCAATTTTATAGTTTCTTTTAAAGTAACGTTGGCAATTGATTCTTTCTTTTTTTAGTTATGTTGGCAATATTTATTTCTCCATCCTTTTTTAATACATAAATAAACTCTTACCTTATTACAGGAACAATATAAATGAACTATGACTATTTGTCATAAACATTATAAAAAAGGTACTAAAACTAAATAATCTCGTTTTCCCTTTGGTTTACTTGTAAATCTTCCCATAAATAATGTCCAAAGCTGCCTCTA
>JAHBCN010020590.1:2500-15039 GCA_019359885.1 Listronotus oregonensis
GTTTTTTTAGTTTGTTTAATTTTTTTACATTGGCATCAGTTTTTGCTTGACATAAATGAAAAATGAGAAGAAACAAGAAATTATGTGGTTTACGTTACCTATCCAAATTGACACTTCTTAAAAAAAAAAAAAAATCATTTTGAAGGTGATAAAAAAATGTATAATTTAAAATTTGGAAATTATTTTTTATGGCCTGAAATAAGTATATTGAATAAATAACATAAACAAAATATTCAAGTTATTTGTAAACCAACAATTTTACTCACTTCGTAATGTAAAAGTAAATAGCGTCTTTACGTGTAATTATTATTTTGTTTTTAATTTTAGATAATTTACATATGGATATGCCCCAGGCATGGAGTGGTCTCTCAGATATAACTGATCCCACGTGTGAGCCTGTGTGTCAAAATAAAAACAGAATTCTGAAATGGGTGTCTCAGACAAGGAACAACATGAAAATTAGAAAAATCCAGGTGTTGTTTAAATCACCGGATTATTTTATGTTAATCAGTCAAATAACCAAGCACAATAAATTATCTAGTTCAAACGTTATTATTTCGTCAAGTTCTATTGCTTCAGAAGATTTTTTAACTAAAGCTGAACCCTCTGAAAAAACCTTCGAAACGTGGTAAATAAAAGGCTTTTAAGCTTATTTAGTTCTCCCTATAGTGATGGATCACAGCCATTACCGGTCAATGAACAAATTGAAATGGCAAGAAAAACGTTTTCCAATAGATGTAAATTCTAACTATAGAAAAAATATCGCCGTATAAATAGTAATAATAATATATCTGCAGAAAGTACTGCCCAAATGGATGTATACGACATTCTTAGTACTGAATCTTGAGGGATAAACTTTTTCAAATAAATGTAAATACTAATTAAAACACCTGATACAAGTAATGGAAATATGTCTGCAGTAATGCCCAAAAGGTTGTATATGACTTTCATAGTACTGAACATCATAGTGGAACAGGAAAATAAACCTAGGGAATATATTAAAAAAATCGAAGTTCCCTTTATTGCTTCTAAATTGTGTAATAAAGCTAAAGCTGGCGCTGAAGGCGAAAAAAGTGCTGATACTTTTACAAAATATGTTGACAATAATTTAAATAAACAAAAAAGAAAAGAAATGTGTGTAAGTTTTGTCGAATTAGCGTTACCAACTTTGAACGACATCTTTGTAGGCATCACCAGGAGGAAAAAGAGGTGCAAGATTATTTGAAATTTTCAAAAAACACAAAAGATGTCCGACAAATGAGAAGAAATATCCCGGCACTATTGCTTTTTGAGGTAGAATTCGAAAAATAAGTCCAGAATGATAATTATGATTCTGAAAAACTTCCATGTACTTACTTTAAGCGGATAATTGCAGTATAATATTTCAGAAGGCACTACAAAAAGTGCATTATAAAGCCAATAAATAAAACTGGTTTGACTGTACGTCATCGTGCGGCTTCCCAAACATTGGCAGCATGTGCTAGCGAGCATTCAATTTTTGGTGCCTACTATAAGAGTTAAAAAAGAAGTTTTTAGCAGAATGGCTACAGACCAAATAGGATTTTTGGCATGAAAAGATCCGCTTATACGGCATTATGGAGAATACTACTTAAAAAAACATAAAAAAGCGCAGATTTCAATTGCCTGTTCAAACAAAATACGAGAATGTGCCAGATTGCTAATAAAAATACGGTTAATTTAGTCACTTTTTTATATAGTTTATTTAGTATTAGTCAATTTTTAAAAGTAAAAATAGATCTGTTGATTGTTCTTACATTTTTCTACTTTTTCAAAAACCTGTATATAAATTAATAAAGCTTGCCCCACAGGTATAATATAGAGGAAGAGTCTACAGCCTTCTTCAACCATCTTTATTTAAGATATAATATATACACTTTACCAATATATAAAAAATAAACCCGTAATTGTATAGGTACTTCGAAAGATAAAAACAATTTGCTGTTGCTCTTCTCCTATTTTATACTCACGGGCCGCTTCCATTGTATAGTACCTTTTTCACAAATTGATTGTACTTTTACTTAACGCATTTGTAGACAACTGATAACATATTGTTTTTCAACTACAACCAAATTTGTTAAATGCTTTGTAAATACACAGTCTAAATATTTCTGTCTTAGACTGTGCTTTGTTACATGTTTGTGTTTTAGTATTTAATTTTAATAAAATTTATTGAAATGATGTTCATTAATGTCCTTTATGACCTGTTTGCTTGTTGAAAAATAAATTGCTCACACAGAAACTTCACGAGTAAAAAGTTCGTCGTATCATTTTTCATTTCCTATTTCCCAATACTTAACTAAAGCTTGACATTTAATTTGTCTTATAATATTAAAATATTTAGCGTAAAAACATTGTATCTTCATAGCCTCTAGCAGTGTTGCCAGTAAAATGGAGCAAACTGGAACTTCTAATTATGGAGGCCACGTCAACCTCATATATATTAACTATTTATACAGGGAAATATGATAGCGCCTCCTGGTGATACCAGTATTGTACTAAGATGTATATAGGTATATGTATATGGTAACTGTTGACCTCCTAACAAAAATTGCCAACTCACTCAAAGGTCAAATATATATTATTTAAAAACCGGCGAAACGTCTCCACCTCCAAAATAGGCGAACACGAAAAATTGGAGGTGACGATACCTAATCTATACAGTTTGGAGGTGTATAGGTACTAAATGCATTTTTATAATATATTATATATATATATATATATATATATATATATATATATATATATATATATATATATATATATATATATAATATATATATATATATATATATATATATATATATATATATATATATATATATATATATATATATATATATATATATATATATATATATATATATATATATATATATATATATTATATATATTATATATATATATATATATATATATATATATATATATATATATATATATATATATATATATATATATATATATATATATATATATATATATATATATATATATGTATATATATATATATATATATATATATATATATATATATATATATATATATATATATATATATATATATATATATATATATATATATATATATATATATATATATATATATATATATATATATATATATATATATATATATATATATATATATATATATATATACAGTGTGTCCCAAATTGGTGGGGATCTTGGAAACCACGATAGATAAAAAATCGGAAAAAAATTCCGACGAACGTCATTTTTTTGTAAACAATAAAATATTATTAATTGGCAAAATAGATAAGCTAACATATATATATATATATATATATATATATATATATATATATATATATATATATATATATATATATATATATATATATATATATATATATATATATATATATTATATAAATCGGCAGTAGGTTTTTTAAGTATACTTAATAGTGTCTCCAAAATATGTCATCATAGCTAAAGTGAGTATATAAAGATGCCATCGTCAGTTTTCAGAAAATGGAAAATACTTATTTTCAACAATATTCAGCCATTAAACAGCTCCCTATCTGTAAGGAAAATGGTCACAAATTTGCATTTTACGAGGCTAAAAGGCCGATGTTAAACAAAGAGAAGCTTGAAAGCAATTGTAGCGTAATTTGACTTGTAGTAAACTTCCCAAAACAAAGTGTATATCTAATGAATTTTTTAAAAGTTTTTGTTTTTTTATATAAATCGCTCCTATTTAATTAGTAGAATAAATTTAACTTTTGTTTAGGCCCATTAGTGCAGTAAAATCGTTTAAAAATGAATCACCATCATTATAAACGGATCTATTTTTATACGAGAAGATATAGACGGGGCGATAACCTTGGGTTTACAGAAAAAAATAATTCCATGGGATTTTTTTCAATACTACGTTAGACACACCAGAATGTCTGAAGATTTTTTTCTTTAACCTTTAATTAATCTTTAATCCCAATAAAAAAAAAACTATACATATTTAATATAATTTTATTGTTGCATCAAACACAGATACAACAACAAAAAAATAATAAAAAATGCAGTTCAAACATCCATTAATCAAAATTCTTTTAAATTTTTTAACGAATTCTATAAACAAAATAATGTCCTCTTTATGGACTCTCCAATTTCTTTTTTATTGTTAGAGATTTTTATGGTAAATTTAAAAAAATATATATTATTTTACTCTAACGCGATCTGTTAAATGTGGTGTGGCTATTTTTATTGTTTACGGGAGAGTACTATTACAGTAGCTTATATTATCAAAAGAAAAATGCTTACTTAGGACAAAAAAAATTAATACAAATTAAAAGCAAAGACTAATAATTAATGGTAGGTCTATTTTTTTCGATAATCATTTGTAATCGATGTGGCACTGAATGCGCTAAATTTCGACAGTATTCTTCATCGATACCAACCAGATCCCACGCATTAAAGATAGCGGTCAAGAGTTCATCCGCATTTCGGGGCCTCCAATTATATTGGTATATTATCTGGGCCAATCGTCCCCTAAGATTTTCAATGTGGTTCAGGTCGGGTCTGTTCGCTGGCCAGAGTAGCGCTTCAATGTTTTAGTTTTGGAACCAGCGATGCACGGCGTAAGCTGTATAAATTAAGCAATTTTTCTGTTGGTAAAGTATTATATTATTTGGATATAAAATATCGATCGATGATGCCATAACCCCCTCTAGAATATCCAAGTATCCTACCGCCGTAAATCTTCCTTTAGTTTGCCAGCAAACACTCAAGCCTCTAGCGGACATCCAACTTCAAATGTGTAATTATAATTGTTCACCTGTTGAATATATCTCTCATTAAATCGAGTTCAAGGTGGCCAATAAACCTTTAAATTACGGCAATCTGAGAAAGATTTAAATATCTTCTCGTTGGTAAAAACTACACTTTTCCAATATTCTTTATCCTCCTAAACATAATCGAGGTCCATTATGTGAGGTCCAATAAATATGCCTTTTAATTTTGCATCACTTAGTTGAGGAAATATTTCTCTCAGGTACTGGAAACCACTACCTTCTTTGTCTATGGCTTTGACAAAGTTTTTCATTAGCCCAAGCTTAATATGGAGAGGCGGTAGCAGCACCTTTTTAGGGTTTACAAGGGGGGCCTATTTAATGTTTAAAGTACCAGGTTTAAAAGAAGTTCTATGAGGCCAATCTTTTTTACTGTAGTGTTCTTTTGTTGCTCTACTGTCCCACAGACACAAAAAATACCAATACTTTGTAAAACCCCCTTGAAGTCCTAGCAAGATACCCATGACTTTTAAATCTCCACGAATATCCCACTGATACTGTTTAAATTTAACACGATTTAATATGGTTGCTAATTTATCATATGTTTCTCCCATTGTCACAGAATGGGCTAAAGGGATAGATGGTTTTTTGTTTCCAATCTAAAGCAGGACTGTTTTTAGGCTGTATTTCGACGAATCTATGAATAGCCGCCACTCGCTAGGATCATGTTTCATATTAAGCTCATTTATTAAACAATCAATATCACTACAGACACATAACGACCCTTCTATTAAAAAAAAAAACTTAATAATGTTACATTCCGTTTTCGATAGAGTAAAACACTTGCTTTTTTCACGGTTAAAGTCTGGAACCAAGGAGTTCAGATTTTTGTTTTGACAATCCCAGGTCACGTACCAAGTCATTTAATTCATTCTGAGTTATTAAGCGAGGTTCACTGGTAGTTGGTAAAAATGTTGGGTCAAAACTAGTGTTCCTAGAAAGTCGTGGATCACATTCTAATGAAGAATTAGAATCACTGGGAAACACGATGTCCATAGGTTTAAAGGCGCTATCGGTACCGGCAGTTCCTGGCAAAGAAGAACTGGCCTTAGCGCAGAAGGCAACTTTGGATACTCTATTTTGTCTTTAGGCCTTCTTAAAATATTTTCTGTTTTAGTGATGCAAAAATAGCAATCACTTACGTGAGCAGTAAGTTCTCTCCACACCATAGGAACAGCAAACGGCATAGAATTTTTCTTGCGATACATCCAATGCACTAAATTTACGTGACAACTCACAAAAAACATGAGGTGCCCAACTTTTATCTTGATCGCCAATTTGACACTTAAAATATAAAAAATGGCTATTTTGACTTTCTCAGATAGGGATCTAGCTTGGGACTTAATAAGAAATCGTCCACATATATAATAAAACTTATCCGCTGGATTTTTGCAGCATCGACGACTTGAAATTGCCATTTTATATCAAAATCGACTTTAACAAAACAAAAAATAAATCTTTTAAAGGTTCGTACAATACTGTGAAAATAACCCCGCTGCCCTAAAGCAGGTAAAAATGATTTCAAAGATCGCATTATATAAAAGAAAAGCAGGTACTTGAAAATGGAACGTGCTAGGCCATTTGTGGGAAAAACTGTTATAATAACTTCCTAAATAAAATTGAAAATAAGCATTTTCATCGATTTAAAAAAAATTATGTCGACTTGTGTTATTTATTTTACTAGATTACCTTATAAGAAAAATAGTATTTTTTGGTAATTTTAGTACTTACTACTAAATTTTTCCAGTCTTTTATTTCTTGCGCTCTAATTTAAGTGAAATAGCTAAATGTTTGATAAACATTGATAAATAAATCGCAAATAAGCTTTCGAAACAAATTTGAAAAAATAAAAATTATTTTATTTTTCAAATTTCAATTATAGGACACCAAAGGACCTTAAGATGGGAAATAGAGGAGGACCAAGAGGTCAGCTCATTGTTTAAGATGCTTTTTTGCTAATTTGACACTTAAAATATAAAAAATGACTATTTTGACTTTCCCAGATATGTATCTAACTTGGGACTTTTTAAGAAATCGTCCACATATATAATAAAACTTATCGGCTGGATTTTTGCAGCATCGACGACTTGAAATTGCCATTTTATATCAAAATCGACTTTAACAAAACAAAAAATAAATCTTTTAAAGGTTCGTACAATACTGTGAAAATAACCCCGCTGCCCTAAAGCAGGTAAAAATGATTTCAAAGATCGCATTATATAAAAGAAAAGCAGGTACTTGAAAATGGAACGTGCTAGGCCATTTGTGGGAAAAACTGTTATAATAACTTCCTAAATAAAATTGAAAATAAGCATTTTCATCGATTTAAAAAAAATTATGTCGACTTGTGTTATTTATTTTACTAGATTACCTTATAAGAAAAATAGTAATTTTTGGTAATTTTATTACTTACTACTAAATTTTTCCAGTCTTTTATTTCTTGCGCTTTAATTTAAGTGAAATAGCTAAATGTTTGATAAACATTGATAAATAAATCGCAAATAAGCTTTCGAAACAAATTTGAAAAAATAAAGTGTCGCAGGCTTTGTAAAAAAAGCTGGGGGTTTAACCCAAAGATGAACCTGTGGTTGTATAAAATGGTAATAAGACCCATGATAACCTACGGGTCATTTGCCTGGGGGGCAAGGGTCACGCAGACCGTAGCAACCAGACAACTTCAAAGGGTGCAAAGGCTAGCATGCGTATGCATCACGGGAGCTATGAGAACAACGTCAACCGCAGCCATGGAAGTGCTGCTAAACCTGCCGCCACTTCACATTTACATACATGGAGAAGTAAAGGCGGTACTCTATAGACTTAAACGGAGTCAAAATCCAATTATAGGACACCAAAGGACCTTAAGATGGGAAATAGAGGAGGACCAAGAGGTCAGCTCATTGTTTAAGATGCCCTCTGACAGGTCAACCCCTCATTTCGTCTTCAACAGACACTTTCGGATTGTCATACCAGATAGGGAGAACTGGAAAGAAGGCCCTCCAATCAAAGCCGATCATATCTGGTATACAGATGGCTCCAAGACCAACAAGGAAGTAGGAGCTGGCATCTATAAGGAGATAAGCCCAGAGAAAAGATAACCCTAAGTCTTGGTAAGCACGCCACGGTTTTCCGAGCAGAAATCGCAGCAATAATGCATTGTGCCGTGCTGATTAAAGAAAAAGGTAAGTGTAAAGGAAAACACATTGTCATTTTCTCAGACAGCCAAGCGGCCCTGAAGGCCATCAGTTCTCCAAAAGTTAATTCCAAACTAGTGGGGAACTGTATACAGGCACTGGAAAAAGTCGGGTTGGCAAACAAACTTACGGTAGCCTGGGTACCAGGCCACGAGCCACCCAGGTAACGAAGACCAACACTGAAAGAGAATCAGCCATGGAAATGATAGGCCCTGAGCCATTTTGTGGAATCTCGGCAGGCCTCTTTAAAGCATCTATTTAGAACTGGGTAGACAGATAGTTTCAAAGCTGGTGGGTACAAACACCAGGACAACGACAGGCAAAACAGTTTATTACGACCTGCTCGGCCAAGTTTACCTCGGACCTACTATGCCACAGTCGTAAGGTCGTAAGGATAACGGTGGGTCAACTAACAGGACATTGCAAACTCAACAAGCACCTAGAAAGAATAGGCCTGGTGGAGGATAGCCTGTGTAGGTTCTGCCAGGAGGCTGAAGAAACAGTCGTACATGTGTGGTGCCATTGTTGTGTCTAGTTAAGAAGACGGACCTGAACAAGGTACTCTAAAAAACGATAGGAGAAACCACAATAAATCTGGTAAGGTTGCAGTGGTGGAGGTTATTTTTGCCATCTCCGCTCAAATAATCTAATCTATTCAAATAGGTCTAGTTAGTTATCTTATAGCAAAAGAATATAAAATTTGATAAAATAAATATTTAAAAAAAGTATATAATATTTTAATTAAATGTATACTACTATTATCATAAGGTTATATTATTAATCATTTTTAACTAAAAATCCCTTTTTATTTCAACATAACATTCAAACAATTGCTATTATTGCCATATTTATTATATATACAAATATAATATGTATCGTTAAATTCTGAAACAAGCGGTTTTTATTCTCTTTTATTGTCTTTTCATGAAGGTTAAAGTCTACCGAAACGTCAAAATTTAAATTAAAATGTAGTTATCACACAAAACAAGATCATTTTTTTTTCCCGGATCCAATTAAGAAAAAATTTACTAAATATATATATATATATAATATATATATATATATATATATATATATATATATATATATATATATATATATATATATATATATATATATATATATATATATATATATATATATATATTGCTATATTTAAAACAAATGCTATGAACATTCAAGGTCAAGTTTAATTTACAAAATTAATTAGGTATTGAAGTTTAAATTTCAAAATAAATTAATAATTAAAAAATTTATTGTTTAGCTTGACATATATATTCACTTAATGTACCGGAACAAAATTATTGTTTTTACTTTCTTTACAAATTAGTTTGGGTAAGACCCGTTAAAAAATATGCATAAGATATCGTTTTTTTTCTTTTACCTGTTCTTTGTCATTTAGTCCAAGATTTCAGGGTCCGCAGACGTTATTATTTCTGAAACCAAATATATGGGATTAAGTAGTGTAAGTATATACTTTAAGTGTATGCGTACCTCCTAGCTTGGGCTGATCGCCAATTATCAAGTACCCAGTGCTAAAGGTAAGTAAAAATAGTATTACCTTTTTTTAAAGGCGCAGTGCTGATTTTTACGTATTTTTTTAGCAAATTTAGTTAAAAATGAATTTATGCTGCCAGACGTTTTTTTTAAATTTCATACGTCTCTTTTTTTTATGCTTTAAAGCTCACAAAAAATAATGTAATTTTTTTTATTATCTCAGTCTTGATTGTAAGACATGGTATTCAGGGAAGTATTTTAAAACTCTTAGTGTGCAGCTTGACCAATCGGATAAGCCAAACATCCCCCCAGACACACATAAAGAGTCTCTATGAGTATAAGCGCGAGGTCAGGCTCACCGCCTATAGTTGGAACAGAATAAAATTGGTAATTTGGTACCCTGTTGAAAAAAAAATCTATAAAAAATGTATACATCGTACAGAATTAAATCCAAAGGGTTTGGCTTAATGTAAATATACACTTCTACAAACAATTAAGCAAGTAAAAAGAAATTGGGAGTTTTTAATGATTTTTGGAGGGCTATATTTTTGTGAAAAGTGGTCGTATCAAGATCGTAAATAAAGCATCTTAAAGCCTAAAGATTCTAGTTTTTGTATCTTTTAAGCAAAAATTTTTAGGAGCAAAAGTTATTGAGTATTTCAAAGAAATAACACGAAAAAACTTTTAACAATAAAATCATGGTATAGACTTGGTAGCCTGTTCATTCAGCTTAATTTTTCTTTTTCTAAATTTTCAATATAGTTGAGAAGCCGAAAAAAGATCGTTCTTCACCCATCTGTTAACCTGATTAAACACATTTTTTAGTTAATCTTACACATAAACAAATGCATTTTGACTATATTGCCTA
Source organism: Listronotus oregonensis (assembly GCA_019359885.1). NCBI lineage: Eukaryota > Metazoa > Arthropoda > Insecta > Coleoptera > Curculionidae > Listronotus > Listronotus oregonensis. The sequence continues at coordinate 12,883 of JAHBCN010020590.1, forward strand.
TCAAAATATGGTCAAGACTATTTTTAATTAAATTAACTTTAATCAACTTTTTTTTAACTTCGACTACGTGACTGTATCCTGAGACAAGATAAGACTCCAAAACATTTTTTTTGATTTACAATTAATGTTAAAAACAGTTTTTTAAAATATAAAGAATAGTATTTGTTGTTTTTATTTAGCTATGAAGATTAAATATGAAAATAGGTTTTTTTTAAGGAAAGTTATTATATTATTTGAGTGTAAGAAGAGTGGGAAAAATAATTTTGCATGATACGATAAAACTGAAATTAATTAATATCGTTGTAGTAATATTGGCTTAGGTTTTTAATATCTGTTTTATCATTTATAGAGATTCATGTTTTTTAATGAAAAGCATTTCTAGAAATTCTCTTTTTTTCTGATTTGGTTCTGTTTTTAAAATTTTTGTGTCCTGTTATAATTTTAATTACCAGAACACAAAAATTTTAAAAACAGAACAAATCGAAAAAAGAGAATTTCTAGAAATGCTTTTCATTAAAAAACAAACTCTATAAATGATAAAACAGATATTAAGTCAAAATGCCTAAATTAATTTCGGGTTTTTTTATTTATGCAAAATTTTTTCCTTCTCCTCCTCAAATAATATAATAAATTTTTCAAAAAACCTTTTTCATATTTAATCTTATAAATAAAAAAAACAAAAATACTATTCTTTTATTTTAAAAAAATGTTTTTAAACATTAATCAATCAAAAAAAAAATTTGGATTTATCGTGTCTCAGGATACGGAAGGAATGCTTTCTGCCCGTTTCGGGATAAATAAATATTTTTAATTTTGCATGTCCTAAATATTTTAAAAAAGTTTGTAGATGTATGTGTTTATAAGTGTTTTTGGGTTATTAATAATGGACAGATTTCCTTTAGGGTAAAGTCAAAAACATAATTAATTATTGTAAGAATTTTAAGATCATTTTTGTAATACAAAAAGAAAAGTTTAAATTATAAGTAACCCTGTATTAATTTTAGATGTATAAACACTGATGGGGGCTTTTCCCGAAACTTTTAATTAAACAATATGAAAAATTAAAAATAATTTTAATTTAAATAAGTAAAAACTCCAAAAATTAAATTGGAAAATTTTATATATATATATATATATATATATATATATATATATATATATATATATATATATATATATATATATATATATATATATATATATATATATATATATATATATATACAAAATATATATATATATATATATATATATATAATATATATATATATATATATATATATATATATATATATATATATATATATATATATATATATATATATATTATTATATATATATATAAAATTAAATAAAAAAAATATATTTTATGCAGTTCTCTTATAGGCTTAGTTTTTTGCGGCCTCCCGGACTAGTGTACATTTGGATTCCAAGAAAATAAGTAACGTCTGTGGGCCCTGGGATCTTGGACTAACTGTACGATATTTCTTACGTTGTAAAATTATTTTTTTTTTCATAGGTACAAGAAGTAAACATGTTTACAGTAAAACTCGGTATAGTCCTTTTTTTAATGATAACAGTGATAAATGGTGATAAGGAACATGAAACCAGCAAAACATCAACAGCAAAGAAATCTGGCGAAATGAAAGAAGGTGCAGGTAACAGAAATGCTGTGGATGTTCCACCAATTGGTTGTCCACCTGGCGAACAAAAGGGGTCCCGTACGTGGAAAAACCATTTTGTTTTAAAATTTTTCTTTGCAATTCTTGTTTTTTAGTAAAAGTGTGTGTTTATAAAATTAAAGTGCTGTAAATTTACATTTTTTTTTTAAAAATCTTTCGCAGTTATTAGTATGTTTAATAAATTATTTTAAAATGAATATTTTGTCTTATCATTAAAAGATTTTGCTTAAAATTTAAATTATGTTTATTAAATGTCAGAAATTTAAGGGGATTATAGGTGGAAAAGGGAAATTGGAGGGGTTTTTCCCAATCCATTCCTATCCCCTAAGTTGAGTAAAAAACGTTTTAACAACTGTACAATCTGGTTTTTTTAATTTCGTCACAATTTATACAAAATTTGTTTGTTTTCCCCTGATGTTGTACCAAAATCCTTGCTGGTGACACCTTTGGGTCTTTATTTAAAATGAGTTTTTAA
>JAHBCN010020591.1:0-14944 GCA_019359885.1 Listronotus oregonensis
GAGGTGGTTTTTAAATGGCCGAGGCGAAGCCATTTTTTAAAAAACCCCCCAACACTTAAAAGGCCTTTCGCATCGTGTAATGTATTATTTTTTTTCTGCTACTGTTCATGTATCGCATAATTTAATAATCATTAACATCATGTTTTAATAGAAATATCAGAAATTTTGAAATTTTACCTGTTAAAAATTCCCCCCATAGCAACACATTTTTTGGGACATTGCCTGTCATCAGCACTTTAAAAATTTTGAATTTTTTTTAAAATTTAGTGTAAATCCTTTCCCTTTTTTTTAAAATGTTAAATGAATATGAAAATGGCACCCAAAAGGAAACTGACCTTGCGTGTCCCCCCACTTCGCCAGACAAATCAAAAGGGGGGTACCATCAAACATATAAATCGTTTTCTGGGGGGCTTGCTACAAAAAATGTGGGGCGGATTGACGAGAATGTGATGTTGGGTATTTTAAAAAAAAAATCCGAGTTTTTCCCCCCCCCAAAACCCCTCTGGTCTGTATATTCCATGCTCAATTTAAAAAATTTTTCCCCTTAAAAAAATCAAGATATTTCGGAGTTCAAGAAACAAAGTTGTTTTTTTTAAAAAGGGGAAAAAACGATGGTTATGAGGCAAAAAAAAAAAAATTTTTTTAAAAAAGAAGAAATCATAAATTTTTACTTAACCCCGGGGGGAAAAAATTTACTTAGCAGTAAAGTAATACCATTATGGGAGTGGCTGGGGCATGCCGGACAGACGAAATATACAGAATGAACTAAGTGATGAGAAATAAGAAATGACGTGGCTATAGTAAAAATAGTGGAGTCTAAAAATAAAGTTAAAAATTTTTGTGGTTAACCAACGATGAAGGCTCAGTTCCTTATGTCAGATTTCTACAGGAATATATTAAGCTGAGACCAAGGAATGCTCTAGATGAGCGTTTATTGTTTTGTTATGAAAGAGGAAAATGTGTTAAAAGTAATTGGAAAGCACATATTTCAAATGACCTAAAGAAATTGCTTTTTTTTTGAAGCTTGAAGACATCAGTAGATACACTGGCCATTCTTTTAGAAAAAAACAAAAACCCCACTTCCTTGCCAATGCTTCGGATGTCGATATTTTGGACTTAAAAAGGCATGGAGGTTGGAAGTCTTCTTCTGTTGGGGGGGGATATATTGCTGAATCCTATAGTAAAAAAGATTAAAATTTCAAAGAAGTTTTTACACGAAATTCCTCCCCAATATTTCCTCTAATGAAGTAACATGAAAAATATGAATATTAACGTAGTTAAAGGTGATAACGATACCCAACAACAAATTTAAAAACTGTTAATTAAATTTATTCCTCCAATTTTTTTTTTGCTAATTGCTCAAATTGCACAATTACTTTTAATGTTAATAAAAAACCCCTGTTTTAAAATTTTTTCATAAATTAGTTACTTTTTATAAATAAACCCAAATTTTTTCCCCCAAAGCATTTTTTTTTTTTTTTCCTCTTATTTTTTTCCCCCAGGCGCTGAAAATATTACTTTCGTAGCAAAAAACGCAGCAACCAGGAACAGGAAGGTTCCCTTTCGTTATCATTCGTTTGCTAGGCCCAAAAAAGGGGTTTTTTTAAATTTATAAGTAGTAGAAAAACAGGTTTTTGTAGGTATTAAAATTAACTGTGGAAGAAACAATTTTTTTTTTAAAATGAGTCTGTTTTTTTTTTTTTTTATATTAAAATCAATTATGTTTTCCCCCTTTTTCATTTTCGGTTTTTGGGGGAAAAATTAGTTACGGAATGTATTTGCTTCGGGGGGGGAAAATTTTTATATGATAAGGGGGCCCCCAAAAGGGGGCCTGGGTATTTTTCAATTTTGATGCAAAAAAGTTTTTATGTAGTACGACTAGTAGCATTTAAAAGTCGGGGAAAAAAATAAATTACCGATGGCGGTTTTTTTATTAAGTTACGAAAACTTACCAAATAAAAAAGAAAAAAAAATTACTTACCAAAGAGTTAAATCGTTTTTAAAATAGAAAAAAAAGGGAATTTAAAAGGGGTTTTGATTTAATGGGTTCTTGTTTTTTTTAATTGGTATATTCTCAAAGTATAAAAACACCAAACAATTTAAAAAAAATTATCTGTTTTTTCCTGCAATTACCCAAAAATGAATTAACTGCAACAAATTTTAAAAAAAATTTCCACTTTAAAAAAGTAATCATGCAGCAAAAAAAAGGGGAAAATACCTGCAATAGAATTGATAAATTGCTTGATTGTCAAATTTTTTTTCGTTAATGAGATTTATACGTATAAATTGGTATGTGCTTAAAATGATAAATCTATCACAAATTTTTTAAACCTAAGTATTTGAAAACAATTACTTGTAATTTTACCTACAATTCCCCAAAAAAAGCAATTGTTGCCCAAAAAATTTTAAAATTTAAAATTTAAACCCGAATAAAAATTTAATTAAAATAAATATTATATTTTTATTTTTATAAAAATATTTTAATTTTTTTTTGGGGGTTTTTGGGCCCCAAAAATTTTGGGAAAAAAAAAAATTTTTTTTCTGTTTTTTTTTTTATTTTTTAAATTTTTTTTTTTTAAGTGGTTTTTTTAAAAATTTATAACAAAAAAAACAATTTCATTTTAACCCCTTTTTAAACCCGAAAAAAAAAAAAAGGCATAATTTAAAATTTTTTTTTTTTCTTTTAAAATTTACATTAATTAAAAATTTTTTTTATTATATTATTTATAATTTTTTTTAATTAATATTAAAATTTTTTTAATTTTTTAATTTAAAATTTTTAAAAATTTTTTTTTTAAAATTTAATTTTTTTATAATATTTTATTTTTTTTAATTTAATTAAATTTATTATATATTTTAAATAAAAAAATTAATTAAAAAAAAAAAAAATTTTTTTTATATTTTTTATATATATATATATATATAAAAAATATATATATATATATATATATATATATATATATATATATATATATATATATATATATATATATATATATATATATATATATATATATATATATATATATTTTTATATATATATATATAATATATATATATATATATATATATATATATATATATATATATATATATATATATATATATATATATATATATATATATATATATTAATTGTTTTAAACCTTTTTTGTAAAAAAAAAAAAAAACTTAAAAATAAAAAAAATTTTTTAAAAAAATCTGATATAATTGCTGTGTGTACTTGTAAAATTTTTAAATTAAAAAAATAACCTCGTAGTTTTTGAATCTTAAAAAATGCATTAAATAAAAGTTACTTCCCTTTTTTAATAATTTTTGTTATAATGACTTTTCGTCCAATTCAGATAGTTACTTATTCGACACAACTATCCTTAAAACCAAATACTTGCTTTTTTGGTGACTTTCTTTTTCAAACTTGACAGCAATGTTTCAGTGTTATTTCATACTTAAATATTTAAATTAAACGCTTGATAATTTATTTTAAAATCATCTAATTTTTACAATAAAACCTTGACTTGAATCTTAAATAATTGATGCTGTGTTCTATAAGTCTTTTTTTAAAACCGGTTATGTTTGTTAAAATATATTTAGTTAAACCCAATACACCCTGTCCCCCGTATTAAAATTAAAATTTTTTTTTTTGGAAGGACTAAGAGGACCGTGCTGGTTCAACCTTTAAAAAACCCCCTTTTAAAATATTAAAGAGTGCATGTTCCCTTTTTGTTCAATTTTATTAAAAAAAAATACAATTTTTAGCTTGTTATAAAAAATGATAATTTAGGAAATTTTTTTTTTTGTTTTTTATTTACCAAAAAAATTTTTTAAAAAAATAGTAATTAAAAAAATTTTAGTTTTTGGGCCATGCTTTAATGCGGGTAACAATTAAAATAAAATTTTAAAAAAAAATTAAAAAAAAATAAATGTATTTTTTTTTAAAAGTTTAAAAAAAATTTTTTTTTGGTCTTTATTTTCAAAGTTCTTTTTAAATTAATTTTTAAATTGAAAAAAAAACGGTACAACAAACGTATTTACCTTTAGTAGGGGTTAAAAGAAATTTTTGGGGACCTTTATGTTGCCAATGCACTTTAAGGAGAACGGGGGTTTAATAAAACAAACACATTTTTAACAATCTTGATAAAAAAAGGAACTTTTTTTTAAACTTACATTTTCATTCGAACAGTTTAAAACTATTTTATGTTTGGTATTTTTTACAATTTTCAGGGTGATCCCCAATTAAAATTTTATTAAACCGAGTATGGTTTTAAATAAAATTAAAAAATTTAATAAAAAAATTTTAAAAAAATTTTTTTATTATCATCTAAATTGTTTTGCATGGAAAAAAGTTTTAAATCGGGGAAAAACAAAAAAAAAAAAAAAAACTTTTTTGTAAAGGGGAAAAATTAACAAAACTTTTTTTTAAAAATTAAAAAACATTCTGGATTTTTTATCTCCCTTATAAGTTTAATAATTTATAAATAAAAAAAATTTTTATTTTTCCAAATTTTTAAAAAATAAAAAAAACTTTTAATTAATAAATACACACAAATATCAATATTACCGACGTACTCCTAATTCTTTAAATTAAATAAATTAAAAACCCCAAAACCCTATGAATTTTAATTGGTTGTACCCTCTTTAGAAAATTTTTAAAACCGTTATTTTTTAAATTTTTTTTATTTTAGTTTTTGGGAAAACACAAGAAAAAAATTTTTTTTCTCTTCTTTTTTTTTTACCCCTTTTTTAAAAAAAACAAAATTTTCTTCCCCCCAAAATCATTTTATGCCTGGATTACCTTTTCAATTCCTTCTTTGTTATCCCAATCCCCCAAAGGTCCACAGCCCCAAGTCTTTTTGCCTCCCAGTCTTAATTACCCAAAAAAGTTGCTTCCTTCTTAGATTTTAAGATTCCCTAAACATTTAGTCGCAGGGTCCATCTATACTACGTTTTTTCGTTTTCCGTTTTTGGTAAAAAAAAAAGCTTGGGAAAAAAAAATTTTCATGCAGAAAAAAAAACCCAGATTATCATTTTAACGTTGTAGTTTAAACAAAGCAAATAAATGCAGACTTGGTATATGACTTACAACAACAAAAAAAAACCTTGTTAAAGAAAAACTTAAAAGAATCATCATATAAAAAGAAGGCAGAAAGGTTTAACCACTATTAGGAAAAAAAAGTGATTTAACAAAAAAAGGGGGGAAAAAAGAAAGTTTAAAAAAAGCCCAAAAAGTCAAAATCCCGGTTTTTTTAAGTATTTTTGAAAATTTAAAAAATTTGGCAACATTGTTTAGATGGACGTAAGCTTAATTTATGACAGATATTTTCGTGCGCCTGGGTGCATTCAATTTAAATTTTGTCTTCAGAATTTTGGGCTTTTTTTTATTTATGGAAAAAACTTTTACCGTTAAAATGAAAAAAAAAAAAAATGACCAAAAAAATCCTACGTAACTTTATCTTTTTTAGTTTTGGCTATTCGACCAAAGGGTTTAAAAATTATCAAATTTTTCCGATTTTCTTCTAAAAGTATTTACCGGATAATAAACAAGTTCTTAAAATTAGGGAAATGTCTCTATTAAATATTTGTTAAATAGGAACCTATTTTTATCATATTGAACGAGGAAAATTACCATATAAAAATTTTTTGAATTTTCCCCAATTTCTGGAAGACTTATGTCAATTTATATTTACAAACTAATAATTAAACATTTTTATAAAAGTTGTGTAAGGGCAAAATTAAATGCCTCCTATGTACACTTTTTTTGTTAAAAAAATAGACTCCTTTCTCCCCCCTCCCCCCTTTTTTTTTTCTCTCCTCTCTTTCTCCCCTCCTTTTTCTTCTCCCTTCTTCTTTTTTTTGTTTTATATAAACCCCCTCTTTTTATTTTTTTTAAAAATTTTTTAATTACATCCCCTTTACTTAACTTTCATTCGGGATTTGGGGGTCTTAATTGTTAGGTTCTTAGATAAAAGTCGTAGTAGTTTTGATTTATTTTTTGAAAAGGCTTTCGCCAAGGTTCATAGTTTTTTGATTTCACCTTCTTCATGCCCCAGTGTACCAAGAATGCTCCTCTAGGACCACCAGCTTATAACCTGCGAGGCACATCTCAAGCATCTAAAAAAATAAGGTCTTTAAAAATATTTATTAATATGGCTATAAATGTACCTGTAACATTTTGTCCTGAAAACCTTCCCAAGACAACCTCTCGTGATACATTGGTTCATTTTTGGTTCCTATGTAAATAGGCTCCCATCTGTGATATGGTGCCTCTCTTCTCGTTTCTAGAAGCGGCTAAAATAAATCAAAAGTATACCAAAACATACATGTGTAGCATAAGATTTGATTTGATTATTTTTTAATAAGTTTACTTTCTTTATAAGTCCATTAACATGACAGGAATTTCTCTAAATAGCTTTATATAAAAAAATAATAACATGCGGACTAATGGTCACCAAGTACATACCTTCACTATATCACCAGGATCACTTTCTTTCCATTGCTCCAACCCAGGAAACTTCTGACAATGGATACAGATTAATCGATGGAAATACACTGCTCTTTCCTGGTTCATAAGGTTAATTAGCTGTGATTTACTTCTTGGAATATCTTCAGTGGACTCTACCTCGAACACAGGAACTACAAAAACTCGTTTTGCGCACTCGGGGTCTGTGCATTTGTTGCTTTCTACCATATCGATGAAACGACCAGCTAAACCTGAAAATTTTAATCAACTTACACGTGGCTTACAAACAGGGATGGTAGTATGTAATATTAATCAAATTGTAGCATAAGTTTTTAAAAGATAATAATGAAAAATACCCATAATCGATAATTTTAATTTTAATATATTTTTTTTATTTATGTTCTATAGTTTTGTGGCGGATTCATGTTTAAGTATGTTTTTGTTGGGGATTACTCGCCTTGTTTTTTTTAGAAAATGGGACCACTTCGGTCCAGGTCTTAGGGTATGGCAGGCTCACTTTGCTATACCCCGAGACCTGGACAAAAGTGATCCCATTTATCTAAAAAAATTCAAGACAAGTAATCTCAACAAAATATAATTTTCTTTGTCACTTCTGGCATCGAAGGTTACAACCAAAACTCACTAGTTCAGTATTTTTTTCTATTTTTAAAGTAAAAATAAATTAAAAAAACTTAAAAAAATATTTATTATCTTATATAAATTTTTAGGTAAAATGTGTTTTTTAAAACCAGCTAACTTTGACTAGTTTTGCAATGCTAAAATATTTTTAAGGTATTCACAATTTATAAGTAGCCGATAGACATTCTCTTGTAAATAAGTTTTCATCATTTACTTGTAGATGACACTCAATTTCTTGTAAATTATCTTTCCAATAGTACAGTTTTTTTTTGTTTTTAAAGTAAAAAACAGACACATTTATCTTATACAAATAAAACCCCAGAAGAAAAGAAAATTGCTCACCTTAAATAAATTATTTTCGTAAAATGTGTTCTTTAAAAATTAAACTTACCTTGACTAGGCATCAGTTCCACATCACAGACCATAATGTATTCCGTATATGCTGCTTGTCTAGCTGCATTTCGACAAACATTTACTGGATACCAATTGTCTGAAGCTAAAACACATTTTTAATTTACATTACAAAAAAAGAGTTGCATTTTTAGGAATATTCCTAATTAAAAATTTAATTTATTAATTTTGTTTTTACCTCTAAATCGTACTGTCTGTCGTAAATAAGAAAGTTAGAGGCAGTTTATGAACAAAGGACTAACAGATTTAGAGAAAGCAGGTTTTATAGTTTAGATACTCTAGAGGTGAAAGAATGAACCCTAGATAAACTGTTAGAGGATGCTAGAAAGTGACAGTCACTATTGGGAGCTGCTGGAAAAAGAATTATATTTTCTTATTCCTTAGAGCAAAGGCTGTAAAAACAACTTAAAAGAGCTCTTTCATAGCTTGTCAACAAGAGAAAAAATATTATAATAAAAGATTCATTAATAAGACAACCGGTTTTTCTTTAAAAAAAGATCGAAAGTAGACGGGTGAGAAAAAAGAAACAGTCTTAGGCTCGAAAGAAAAATCCAGGATTTCTTAAAGCTGCCGTGACAATGGATAAAGTATATTTGTGCCAATAAAATTATTGTCAAAAATAATATGTAAAGAAAAGTGTTGTGAATGGGTTGCCTAAAAAATTATGATCAAGGATATTTGCATTTCAAAAACAATCTAATAATTTTGATACTTTGTGTATAATATTTTTTTTATTCTTAATGACCATACTAATAAACCACTAATTTTTTTTCTTTAATTTTATAAGGCTTTTAAGTTTTTAAATTTAAAATTATTAAGTTTTTTTATATTTTAAGTTTTGGGCAATGGACTAGGTATTTACGTACTTACATATTGTTTTGGTATTATTACTGATATCCTTATTGGTAGCAGGAGTTCCAGATTCCACCTTAGTTAATTCCTGAATATTACAAGTTTTAGGAGGAATATAGACATTGCTTTCATACATATTCATAGGCTTTACATTAGTCCTAAAATTTTACCGAAGTCTATATAGGGCGTCCGAAAAAAACATGTTCACAATTTTATAACGGGCTTTTGACGTCAAAATAAGTCGATTCAAGTAAACTTGGTTATATATGAATTTTCTCTACCGGCTTATTAAGAGTGCATTTACGCTACACCTTAGGGGTCGGGCGAAAGGACGCGGAGACGGTGGGCAGAGACTAACAAATTCCACTACCACAATCTTCGTATAGCCGCATTAAAAATATTATATTTTATTTAGGTTTTTCCAAATTCGATGTATCGATGCGATGTTGTTTCCGATTGCAAGCCTACAGGAGATCACGTTTTTCGGTAACTATTTTTCACTTAAATGACATAAATTATACACCATTTTGAAGGTAAGGAAATAATCTATGCCTCTGCTGTAACGGATTTTTGAAATATGAGTCGAGTTAAGAGAAAATAGTATCTAAACATAACCGATTTTAGGGTGACTTTCACTCAAGGAAATATTAAAAATTAAATCCAAATTTAAAAACTATTACAGCAGAAGCCTAGATTTAAGTGTTGGCTTTCATATAGTTTTTAAAAATTATCAATAACTTATACCGTTTTTGAGAAAAACATTATGCCCCGAACCCCAAATTGGATCCAATTTTCGCGGCGCGAATGGACTCTTAAACCAGTTTTAAAAATTACTCAGTTGGCTTAAATTGACCTATTTTGAAATCAGTCTCTCATCAATTAAGTGAGTACGCTTATTTCCAAGACATTCTGTATCCAATAAAAAAAGTGCAAAACAAGGAAACAAATAGTGACACAACTAGCAATTGTATGAAATATGGTCCTTAATATTACCTAAAAACAAGATGTAGAGATAATCGGGACATTTCTGGAATACAGTAACAAAAATCCAAAAATTGTTTTAGGACTACTTGTGGATCTCCGTCTGGAAGATATGCTGCTACACTTATAGGGCCATCCCAAAATCTAAAAAATATATAAAAATAGAATATAGTTTTTATTTCAGATTCATCACTTACTTGCAATAATGTAAAATAATTTCAACAAAATTGACATCAAGAAAGATATTCTCTGTCAAAAATTTCATTTGTTAGAAAAGAGCATTTAACAAAAACAAGACCTTTCGAAAATAGGTGTAGTGGGGTAGGCTGTAGCTGGCGCCCTCTACTAGCAACATTAAAAGCATTGCAAATTTGAATTTCTCGCCTCAAAGAACCCCAAAATCCCCAATTTTGTACCGCCATGTCATTTGGTTAAAAAATTATTACGAAAAAACAAAATTAAAAGTTTGTCACCCTGTATCTTAATTATCATCAACTTTAGGATAAGGCAAGTTTACGTTAGTTGCATTATTTCGGCCTAAGGAATCTGCTGTTGCTCTGTGTCCCATTACTTTTGGGACACCCTGTATACAGGGTGTAATTTTAGGACTAAAAGTCCATATAAACAGATATGCGCAAGGAGCTTATTTTTGAGATACAGGGTGTTGAAGTTTTTAAAAAATCGGGTTTTTATTAATTTCTCAAATACTCTTTTGCCGATTTTGTTGAAACTTGGCAGTGTTATTTTTAGTAACTAGGGGCTAATTTAACCTTAATTAGATTAAAATTATTAAATTCAGTGACGTGCTGAGAGACACCTTAGCGAATATTATTGGCAAAAAAAATTGTATGCCACTGTGTATTCTCGAAAACATTCTTGCATCGGGAATGATGCGATTTGGATACCGTTCTTGATATATCCGCCTTGCCATAAGCGCATTTCCGTCAGCAAGTCCGTAGGTAAAATGGATATCTGCTAGTTCGGAATTTGTAAATCTTGGCATAGTTTACTTATTTTCTATTTATTATTGATTAAAGAAGCTTTCACAATTTAACAAACTACCACGTTTATGAATACTTGTCAAAATAGGACAGTAACTTATTCGCCCAAGTGTAATATTTTAAAAACAAAATAGGGCACCAGCCTACTCAGTAAATTAAAATAATTTCGTTATTCCCACGAATAAGCAATTTGTTAAATAATATTTAAATGGTGCGAAATGTCGAATTAAAGGTACCCAAAACTTAAAGAACGTAAAGACGGATGAGATTTTCTCAAATCAAAACCGCCAGTGACTAGCGTAAAAAAAGGGAAATAGTCATCGCGACAATGCCTTTTTGTGCGAGATAGGGACATGCAATAAAATGATTTTTTTCTCAAAAATGAAGCAAGATACGAAAAAGAGTTAAGCGATAAAAAAAATGTATTTTTAGTCGCTTAATCCAAGAAAAATATCAAAATGAGAAAAAAGTCAGTGGCATACAATTTTTTTGCCAATAATATTCGCTAAGGTTAAATTAGTCCCTTGTTACTAAAAATAACACTGCCAAGTTTCAACATAATCGGCAAAAGAGTATTTAAGAAATTAATAAAAACCCGATTTTTTAAAAAAACTTCAGTATCTTAAAAATGAGCTCCTTGCGCATATCTGTTTATATGGACTTTTAGTCCTAAAATGAGTTGAAGAATCACATCCTGCATTTTTAGCCATCAAATAAATTACACCCTGTATATACCGTGGTTTTTCCCAATAAATTATGAAGTTTTATCGGACTTACCTCACTATTTCCGATATGTACACAATAAAATCCTTAGTTATATGCGTCGCATAGGTCACGCCAGGCTCGTTCTCACTTATACTACTTTCGAAGACGTCGTAAAGCACATGGTGTGGGCCATCTTTGCCCAGTTCTGGGCTACCTGACAAGTCTGATTTGGCATAGTTTAAGACATAGGGCAGACCATAGTTTAATTTACAGTAGCTTATGTTAGAAGGGTTTGGATGGATAGACCTAACATATGCTAAAAAAAATTTTTGTTTAGGTGGTTTTCAAGAAATTTAACCTCCATTGGATAATATTGCTTAGAATATATATTTATGTATCAAAAATCGAAAAATCATAACCTGGACATTCAAAAAGGTGGGGCAAGTGCCTAAAACTGCATAAATATGCAAAAAAAGTGCAATTTTTGCGATTTTTGGGTTTTTTTTTAAGAAGTTCAATTAAAAATCAGAATATATATATATATATATATATATATATATATATATATATATATATATATATTATATATTTATAATATAATTATATATTTTTTTAATTATATGGGCATAGTTTTTATACCTAACATATTAAAAAAATTAATTCACCCGTTAAAAAAAAAATCCATTTGCTCTAAAACACATAAATAATCGTCAAAATTTTATACTCGTAGGTTTTTAAAGTCGCTTTCTATGAATTTAACGAGGAAATTGGAAAATTAAAAATACAAAACGTACATTTTTTAGATCTTTTCCCACATAAAACGCAGATAAAACAATAAAAAGAAATGAATTTACGTATTTTTTTAGTATATAACAATTTTTTATTTTGCAAAAGCATTTTTCGCCCTCCCCTCCACCTTCATATTTTAATTTTTAGCTCGTTGGTAATTGTCCCGTTGATACTGGTGTTCAGTGTTTAAATTACAAGAAATTAGCTTTTTGAAAACTACAAACAAATCTAAATAGCAAAAAAAAAATAACAACTTACCACCAGGAATTTTTGCTCCGGAACTTCTAGGACTAGGAACTTCGGCAATTTTAGAAATTCTAACAGTCTGAATATTGTTTAGTAAAAGAAAAAATACCATAAATAATGAGAAAGTTATAAGTAAGACATATATTGATGCCTAGATATTCTCGGTTTGGCCACCATTATTGCGTTTTTTTATGAGTTGGTTGGGCATGCTTTGTTTTTAATTGCAGCACCTAAAAATAGATAACATAGATAATATTTTATAATATATAGAAATTAATATATTGTAACTTTCTTAATATGTATATTCTTCTTGGTATGGTAGTAAAACCCTCCCTTAACTTTTGAATGGGACAAGATATCAGGGTTGAGTAAAATTTAGGTAATCGCTGACACTACTTTTTGGCATAAAAACTATTGTGGTCATGTGATATAATGCCAAGAGTGCACTATCAGGAAAAGGAGATAAATATATATATATATATATATATATATATATATATATATATATATATATATATATATATATATATATATATATATATATATATATTATTTTATATATACAGGGTGTCCCAGAAGTAATGGGACACAGAGCAACAGCAGATTCCTTAGGTCGAAATAATGTGTCAAACTTTTTATTTTGTTTTCGTCTTTTCATTATAATTCTTAAACTAAATGACATAGCGGGACAAAATTAAGGATGTGGCAATTGTTTAAGGCGGGAAATTCAAATTCGTCATGCTTTGGATGTTGCTACTAAAGAGCGCCAGCTTCGGCCTACCCTACTTGTTTTAGATTACATGATTTTTTTAACCTTTTATATTGACCTTTTAATCAAAAAAATAAGTTTCTTTAAATCCCTTTGCGTTAAAAATGTATACTTCATTTAAGTCTTTAGCAGCAACAATTTTGAGATAAACGCACTTTAAAGGACCCCGCAATTATCTTATGGAAAATGGGTTTCAGCCAATTGTTTTCAAACTTTGCATAGTTTTTAACACGCTGATCGAAAGTCTCCACGGGCACAAAAGCCGAAAACTCCTTCAACCCGCCCCCCCCCAAAAAAAATCACCGTCAAAGACACTGAGGATTTGCGGACATTTTGGGGGGGGTTAAAGGGGTTTTCGGGATTTGTGCCCGTTTAGATCAGCGTGTAAAAACAATAAACTGAACCCCATTTTCCATAAAAAAATTGCGGGGTACTTTAAATTGCGTTTATCTCGAAAACAGTTGCTCTTAGAGACTTAAATGAAATATACATTTAAAGTTACTTATTTTTAAATTAACAGGTCAACATACAAGGCTTAAAAAAAGTTATGTCATCTAAAACAAGTGGGATAGGCCGTAGCTGGCGCCCTCTAGTAGCAACATCCAAAGCATTAAGAAATTTGAATTTCTTTCCTCAATCAATCCCAAGATCCCCAATTTTGTACCGCTATGTCATTTAGTTAAATATTTATTACAAAAAAACGAAAACAAATTAACACATCTTAGTTATTATCAACTTTGGAATAAGACAAGTTTACGTAAATTGCATTATATCGACCCAAGGAATCTGCTGTTGTTCTGTGTCCCATTACTTCTGGGACAACCTGTATATATATACAGGGTGTTCCAAAACGTATGGTCCAAAGTTTGGACCATGTAGATTGGATCAAAATAAGGTAACAACTTCATATAACTTTTTGCTCTATGCCCCTTCTTTACCGAGCTATTAGCTCTTAAAGGTAACAATTGAAAATCGATTTTTTATTAATAACTTTTGAACGGCTTGTACGATCTGGATTTTTTTGTTGATTAATTCGAGCTAATAACTGTCTTTCATTAACTGCTATAAACATGCCCCGAAACCATCAAAGATACCAGGTCCGGATTATCAAATTTGTAAAAAACTTCAAAATTTTTGCAGTGTTGCCATATTTCACATTTTGACCTTAGTGGTAGATTTCCCTGAGTTTTCTATGGAAAAAAGGTATACTTTATCTTTATTGATAGGACTAGCGGTTTTCGCGTAAAATGCATTTAAAATCATTAAGGTATACTCGAGGGCTCTCGATAAGATATACCCTGGGGCTCTTAATAAGGTGTACTTAAGAACTCCCTATAAATCTTATGTCAAAATCTGCTACCAGAAGTCAATTCTCAGCTAAAAATTATAAATTAAAATTTAAAAAAAATAAATAAAAAAAAAATAAAACAATAAAACCAAATAAACTAAAGTAGAACACTTTATGATTATTAGTAGAATAACAAAAAAAAACTGCTATGCGTAAATTTAACTAAGGTATGTGTTCAAAGTGAGCACCCTGTACAGCTATACATTTTCTTAATTTACTAAGACATGGTTCTTTGAACCTGAAACAACATGTTAGGATTATTCCTTATTGCAGCGCAATGAAGCATAATTCTTTCTAATAAATCTTCTCTGGTCTGCACAGGAGTTGTATAAACAAGATTTTTAAGATAACCCCATAAAAAAAGTCCAAGAGATTTAGATCAGGGGATCGAGGTGGCCAAGGAAATGGACCACCCCGAACTATCCACCGATAAGGGAATAATTTATAACATAACATTTGATGTTTTTTGAGAAGTGACGTCTTTGTTCCAGTTCAGTGACTTTCGATTTCACTGAAAAACCTCAACTTTCCGATTTTGAAATGAGACACCCCATATAGTTTTACATTTTCCAAATTCCTGGGGACATTCTGCTACTAACAGTGCCAAATTTTAATAACTATGAAAAAAAATCTTTTTTTTTTAATTCTAGGTTGCCATGATAGGCCAAATATTAATATTAATTAATATCTGTTTTTGCCTAAAAAAAATATTTTTTAGTGCTTTTGTATGTTAAGCATAAATGTTA
>JAHBCN010020592.1:0-14929 GCA_019359885.1 Listronotus oregonensis
ATGGACCCCCCCCCTAGCTTTAGCTTCGGGGGTGGCTCAATGAACGGTTTCCAGGAATGGATGGAGACGAGGTGCCATCCAATGGCCAGCACGGTTCCAGACTTAACTTCTCTAGATTTTTGTCGGGGTTTTTTAAAAAAGTAAATTAAAAACGCCACCTGAAATATTCAAGAACTTAAATGTAGAATTACACTAGAATGCAGGGTATTACCAGACAAACTTTCCCAACGTTCGCGAAGAATTTCAAAACAGACTTTATTATTGTCTCGCCAATAACGGCGCACATTTTGAGCATTTGATAAAATAAATTATTTGAACACGATAAACTAATTCCACATTTTTACTTCTAAGTCGCTTCTACGTCCATCGATTTAAAGTTTCAGTACTGTTGGATAGCAAATTTCTCCGCTTACTACCCCTAAATTACACACACTATGGGGGTTCCCTTTTTTGACATATCAAAGGGGGGGTTAACGGGAGGTTGGGAGGTGACCGATAAAATTTTATTAAATCAAAATTTAAAATTCCCCCCTTATATCTAAATCGACGTGTTTTTTTTTTTTTTGGTAGTTTTTTTTTTAAAGATATTTAGAGTGGTTTTTTTTTGAAATGAAAGCACGATATTTAAACATTGCACTTTAAAATAAAGCATTAATAATTTTTTGCCTTTTTTATTCTTCTCCAAAATTTTCTCAAATTTCTTTAAAATATTTTATGATTTTTTAACCAAGTTTTTATGTTAGAAAATAATCTGAACACCTTTTTGGATTTTCCTTTTAAATGTACTAATATTTTGCCTCTATATTTCCCTACCAAATTTTACATTTCCTAATAAAATGTCCAAAAACTATTTAAAGCCCTATAACTACATTGCGCCAAAAAGTATGGCATTACCTCTATTTTTTACATCAGACTAGTGTAAATCTCTACCAAAAAAGGAGCTATCAAGATAAATAAAAACTTAAAACGTTAAAAAAGAACCAGTCTTCAAGGTTTTGGATAATAAAAAAATTCTGCTACTATCGGTGAATCTTTCCACAGATTGTGCATTTTTCCATAAAGCAACCTATGTTTTCATGTTGAATAATATACTATACTTCCGTTTCCGAAATTTAACGAGCCACTTGGAGAAAATAATATAGAGTACCAATTTGTGATGGAAAAAAAAATCTTTTTAACTTATTTTTTGGCTATTTCTATCTCTATTGAATTACAAAGTTCGCCTGCAGACGTATATAAAAGAAAAGATATCCGAATCGTACCTTGCCAGATCGCCGAACCTTTTTAAATGTACACAGACCACTTACTGAAACTGACAGTTTCAAATGAGCTATTTCGGAGAGTAGACCTCAAACTTTCAGAACATCCGAACAAGAAGAAGCAGTGTTACATTAGATCGACGAACATCTAAAGACGAGTACAAGGAAGATTGCCAGCGCTTTAAATATTTGTTATCAAATGGTTTGGCAAATATTGGTTGATTTTTTGTCGTATCCATATCATATTCAAAGAGTACAGGCGTTACTTTCCAGAGATTTTCCACAACGTGTGAACTTTCCTCAGTGATTCTTTCAGACAATTATGGAAAATCCGCAGTTACAGTCTAAACAAATTATGTTCAGATACGAAGCATATTATTTTTTCAGGAACTCCATTCAAAAGTGCCGCCACTGCACTTTATATTTGTTTCGCTAATTCTCCATGTTAAATTATCTCTTCAATGTGCTAAACTAGTATAATTAATTAAAACAAAAAATATTCTTGTAAATTTTATATTTCAAAATAACGGTTTTATCATAAAGTGTAAAAAATTATATTTTAATGATGAAAGAATTATGAATTAAACCTGCTTAAATAATATTTAACAAAAAAAAAGTTTATTAAAGATGGAACTGCTGGTGTTTGATAGGCAATAAATAATGGTAGACACATGTAGTAATTAATTGGAAATACCTATTTTATCCATCCTAAAATGGACGTGACTAATCATAAATGCTAAAACAATCTGGTTTTGTGTAAGAAAACCGATGTTTTAACTTAACTACTAAATTCTTATGTCTATAAGTGGTTTTAAAATGAAGCATTTTCGTGACGTTTTATAAATGCTTGTAATAAATACTTAGGTATAATTTTTGTTACACCTAGAAACAAACACTTTGTTGTTTTTTTTTGTAACACTACTACTTAAGTAAAGCTAAATAAAATTAAAACACTTAAATAAATTGATAAAATTTTGCTTTTTCACCATCCAGACGCTATACAGTGAAAGCTCTCATAAGCGGTCATCGACGGTTCCACCGTGAGGAATACCAACCAAACCAAAAAAAGTCAGAAATATGGGTACAATTAAACGAAATGGGTTGTTTTATTTTTATTTATATATACTTGTAGAACAGAATATGTATACACGTTACAGTTTAAAAACTTACGGCCGAGTGATGATCGCGTTGTTAAATTTAGCAATGGACTTAGCAATTGTTAAAAGTTAACAACGGTTTAGAATGTTTAACAAAATGTCAGATTTTGACAGGTTGCCTACTAAAGTCATTGAATAACACTGACAATGACGTTTTGTTAAACATTCTAAACCGTTATTAACTTTTAACAGTTGCTAAGTCCATTGCTATATAAATTTAACAACGCGATCATCACTCGGCCATAAATCTAATAATAACAACATAAGGTTAAAAACAAAAGAAAACAATATATGAACATACCTATGTATATTCCCAATAACGTAATACAATATGTGTATGTACGTATAATTACATAATGTAATGTTTTAACATACCAAAAAACTTAGTTTTTGAAAAAGTCTGAGATTTTTGCCTGTTTCGTTTTTTTACACTTTTTTTGTAACAAGCAATTTTAAAAATGCGATTTAAAATTTTTTTAAATAATTGAATCAACAAAATCTTCTTTTGATATCTTTTTTTAGGTTTTTGACAACTTTTAGGCGTCGTCATAGGAATTTAGGGGACCACAATCTTCTTCATCATCGCCCTCTTGCGTAACTAAAATATTATCATCTTCATCATCACTCTCTTGCGTAACTAAAATGTCATCTTTCTCGTTTTTGCTTTAATTTTAATTTTTTTCATGTTTATTAAACTGTTCCTTAGTTATCATTCTGTGAAATCTCGGCAGGCCTCCTTAAAGCATCTATTAATAGCTGGGTAGACAGAGAGTTTCAAAGCTGGTGGTTACAAACGCCAGGACAACGACAGGCAAAGCAGTTCATTAAGACCTGCTCGGCCAAGTTTACCTCGGACCTACAGTTACTGAGCCGCAGTCGTAAAGTCGTAAGGAAAACGGTAGGTCAACTAACAGGACATTGCAAACACAACAAGCACCTGGAAAGAATAGCCCAGGTGGAGGATAGCTTGTGTAGGTTCTACCAAGAGGCTGAAGAAACAGCCGTACATGTGTGGTGCCACTGTGAAGCACTATGTAGGCTTAGGTTTACTAGACTTGGTGAGGAAAAGCCAAAACCGGCAAGATATATGGAGTGGCCAAGACTCTGGAGTCTAGTTAAGAAGACAGGCCTGGACAAGGTACTCTAAAGAATGATAGGAGAAACCACAATAAATCTGGTAAGGTTGCAGTGGTGAAGGTCATTTTTGCCATCTCCGCTCAAATTATCTAATCTAATCTAAGTTATCAGTCATTGATCCAAATTAATGAAGTAATTATCTTGGCTTTTAGATTGGTCAATTTTATTAATCACATCCATTTTTTACCATACTGATAAAAGCATTTTATTAGGCGCCATTGTAATGTGACCTCCAACACTATTTATCACTATTATACACTAAAAGGGGGACTCACATGTGGTATTTTCAGGGAGCGGGAAAATACCGTGGCGGCCTATAAAATCAGGCGCTGTTCGTATGGGATTTATTAATTATTTTAGTCTGGATTCGGAGCTTCGTGTCCGCTATTGAGAGCGTTTTGAGTCTGTTGGGGATAATTGTATTACCCGCGTCCGGTCCGACACTTTGATACCTAAAAATTTGGTTCCAGAAATATTGTCCGGTTATGAGAGCTGTCCGCTCATAGGAGCTGTCCGTAAAGAGAACTTTCACTGTATATATTTTTTTCTTTATTGAAATAGAAAAAACAATTTTTATTCAGCTTTATATATTTTTTTAAGTAGAATGCTTTAAGTCCTATGCTGTGTTAGGTAGGGACATATCGACATAACCGAAATCTGCCGAAAAGGACTGCAATACAGGAAAACAGAAACATCGTGATGCTAATTAACACGTGACACCATGTGTGGAGGCAGTAAAGCCATTAGGTGATGGGAAAACGAGCAATTTATTAAATCGATTTGTTAGGAACACCCTCCTGATCCTCTTAAAGCCTGTAATGATTTCATTATGAGTTAAATAAATCCATCCAAGAAATATTAAACAAAAAAGGGACATTTAGAAAGTTTCTTTTTCTTTTTTTATTTATTCATTTATAAATTTACTAAAACATTTAATTACACTAGAAACTTTTTTATTTAGAAAATGCTTATAATCGTCGTTTAGCCACCTTGTTTAAGCATTTTAGATAGAAAGAAACCTTTTTTTATATAATTAGAATACCGATTTATCTTTACCTTTGTCCTTATCTTATTATTATTATTGTTTATATTTAAGAAAGAACTTACTATTTTGGTTTTTGGCTGATAATCAGGCTATTTTTTAGACGTAAAGAAAATCATACATTAAAAGCCTTTATTAATCCATGATTTTCTATTAAAAAAAGAAAATATGAGTCTTTGTCACTCGAATAACAGTTAATAAAGCACCTGTTAGGTTGGTTGCCAAAAAATTGTAATACATAAAAAAAATCAAGAACAATTACGATTTACACAGTTAAATAACAAAACTATCTCTGAAAAAATAATGTAACCAACCCAGGCATTAATTGGCTATTAATGATCTTACCATTTACCGCGCTCGCTAGGCTCAAGCCATCATCAGCACCATAGTTGTAAGAATATACATACAATATATAAGTTGCGTCACTCGTGGCGGCTCTCAAAACACACCCCTTTTATCCCGCCTGTCCAATATATTCGTACCAGTCTATGATGTAAAGCCGACTGATACGCAGTGCGCCAGAAATCGTTTTACTGTAACCCTATGCTTTGGTATATCGTGTCCCGAAAAAGTTGTTAAATATGTCTGGTAATAATATTTGTTCAGTGGATAAGTGTAAAAGTAGAATAAAAAGCGATTTATCGTTTTTTAGATGCCCAAAGACCATATTAATATAAATCATATAGATTAGACTATTTTATTGGTATTTGTATTGAAAATATATTAAACTTTCAAATGTCAAGCTTGGTAAAGTGCTTTGAGATTCACTGAGTTTCACAAATTTGCTAATTATGCGCTAGGATAATGTCAGAACCGTATTAGAGTTTGTGCTTGTTCAAAGATAAGGAACTTTCAAACCCTTTTAGAAGTCGCATTCATTCATAAGCGATTCCAACTGTAGGCTGGGTAAACCTTCCCAGTGAGGGGGTAAATTTTAACATTTGCTCTATTGAACTTAAGTAAAATTACCTAGGTGTACCTTCTAATGTATAATTAAACCATTTTTAGAGGATTGTTCTCATATCTAGGAAATGGCGTCTCCCACAACTCTTAGCATTCTTGATTTCATTCAGGGAAGGGCTATTTATCCTATTAATGATTCTATGCTTACAGGAAAGCGTTCTTCTCTTGCCCACCGGCAAGCTGTAGGGGATCTGTCGCTTTTTATAGATATTTTTACGGCTTTTGCTTTAAGAAGTTGGCCAGTATAGTTCCACCCCTGACAGCTTCCAATAGAGCGACACGTAGTGTTATTTTTATGCATTCTTTTACAGTCTAGCTTGAAAGGCCCAGATCTTCCCACTTTTTTAGTGCCTTTATCCCTAGCTAGAGTATCCAGGTTGTGGAACCTACTACCACCAGAAGTTTTGCCTTCTGCTCCAAATCCCCAAGTATTAAGGTCTCGTGTCAATAGACTTCATCTTACCCCATTTAAGACATCCACGGTACGTTGGTATTTAGGTCTTCGCCCTTCGTGGACTATCCCAAGATAAAAAAAAACAGCTGCAATATATCATTCTGCACTCCTAATACACAAATAAAAATCGTTGTGCATATCTACACATTTTGCTGACCCATTAATTATCCGTAAAAGTCTGGTCGACCTTTTTAGATGTTTACAATAAATATTTTGCTTTACATTATACAATAGATAGATAAATATTTATTTGTTCATTTGTAATAATAAAATAACCCTACAACTATAAACCCATCTTTTTTTACCTGTAAACCACAAACCGGGGTAAATGTTTACCCTACGGGAGTTATCTAACTTATGAGTACTTCAATTTTTTCGTTTTGTTGTGCCCAAGAGAATGGTGAAGAGCAAATTCAATGTTATCATGATTAAGTTGGTTAAAATATGATTTGAATAGCCATAAGTACCCAAACCATCATTTAACAGGCAAAAATAATATAACTATTTTTCTAAACAACCGATTTTTGAATTTCTAACGGTATTTCAAAGAGGACACATATGGCTTTAAGAAAAAATATAAAATCGTGATGTTTTGCTAAAAAAGTATATTTATTTGGGAATTTAAAAATTCAAACACATTAAGAATCCGATCAATGAAAAAAATCAAATAAATATCCATAAAATATTGGTTTTCAAGCATCTATTTTTGTTTCTCTCATTGAAAATACGAAAACAAAAGATAAATTTAACAGATATAAAAATATTCAAAAGTACAGTTACGATTTTACTTATTATTATTTACTTATTAAAATTTACCTCGGGTAGATATCTACCCCGATTTGTAGTTCTAGGGATAATTATTAATGGCCAATAGAGACAAAAAGTTTAACATTTATTTACAGTGACTTTGGTGACCATAAACAAATATTATCAACATTATGCCTTTATTATCGTAATAATCATTCAAATATTGAAAAATCTACTTAGGGTTCCCCGACAATCCCGATCAGAGAAAACGCTTGAATAAATTGGTCTCTTTTACACAACTATCCCCTGAAACTTTTTTGTCGGTTTGCGATCGGCGGAGAGACCGCACGGTGTCTTTGAAGCCAAAACATCAAGGTTTAAATGCAAGTGACCTAACTCATATATTGTATATTCTTTAAACTATGGTAGAAGGGTATTCGCAATACGATTTTATGTTCGGAAATCAGTGAAATATATAAAATTATTTATTTAAAAAGTATTATTTTTAGGCAAAAGCTACTTATGGCACTGGATGCTTCCTTCTATATAATACCGGTCCCATAAAAGTTAGCAGCGCACATGGACTTGTGACTACTGTAGCTTACCAATTGGGACCCAAAGCTCAACCCATATATGCCTTAGAAGGTAAATATAGACTTATATTCAATATAGATCAATTTAAGAAAACCTGTTGTTATCTGAAATTGCTTTTTCTAGTCGGTAGAAACCAAAATAAAAAAAATACAATAGACTCATAAAAAACGTATTTTATAAAATATATTTTTTAGGTTCTGTTGCTATAGCGGGTGCAGCACTTAACTGGTTAAAAGACAACATGAATCTCCTACCATCGTTTGGAGAAGCACAGAAAATCGCAGAAGAAGCTGAGCTTTCAGAATCCGGGGAAGTTTATTTTGTACCGGCTTTTAGTGGATTGTATGCGCCATATTGGCAGCAAGAAGCCCGAGGGTAAGTTTAACAGAAGCGAATAAAATCCGCTAAGGTGCCAATTTAAATAACGTATTTCTAACTTTTATTTGTTATAGTGATTTTTAAAATTCTGAATTATAACTCAAAAATTTTAGGTCAAATTTCGAGTTATAACTCAAAAGTTTCAAAATTCTGAGGTGTAACTCGGAATTTTAAGGTAAAATTCCGAATTATACATCGAAGTTTTAAATTCTGGGATATAACTCGGGATTTTGAGGTAAAATTTAAAGCTAAAACTCGAAATTAAAAAAAATCTGAGATATGACTCGGAATTTTAGGGTAAAATTTCAAGTTATAACTCAGAATGTAAAAATTTTAAGTTATAACTCAGTGAAAAGGTTTTAAAATTCTGATATATAACTCAAAATTTTGAGGTAAAATTCCGAGTAATAACTCAGAATTTCATCCAGAGTTATAACTCAGAATTTTAAGGTAAATTTCGAGTTATATTTTAAGTGTTAACTCAGTGAATAAATTTTAAAATTCCTACATATAATTTAGAATTTTAACGTTAAACTCAGAATTTTAAAATTCTGAAACCTAAGTCAGAATTTTAAGGTAAAATTTTGAATTATAACTCGGAATTTCAAAATCTGAGCTATAACTCGGAATTTTAAGGTAAATTTTGAGTTATAACTCGGAAATTTAAAATTATGAGATATAACTCAAAATCTTAAGATAAAATTCCGCACTAAAACTCGAAATTTTAAAATTCTGAGATATGACTCGTAATTTTAAGGTTAAATTCTGAATAATAACTAACTAACTAAAATTTTGAGTTATAACTCTGAAAATGAATTTTAAAATTTTAACATATCTTGGAATTTTAACGTAAAACTCATAATTCTAAAATTCTGAAACATAAGTCGGAATTTTAAAGTAAAATTTTGAGTTTATCTCGAAATTTTAAAATTCTAACCTGTAACTCGGAATTTTAAGGTAAAATTTCGAGTTATAACTCGAAATTTAAAATTCTGAGATATAACTTGAAGTCTTAAGATAAAATTCCGGACTAAAACTCGAAATTTTAAAATTCTGAGATATGCCTCGGAATTTTAAGGTAAAATTCTGAGTAATAACTCAGAATTTTAAAATTTTCAGTTATAACTCAGTGATGATTTTAAAATTTTAGCATATAACTCGGAATTTTAACGTAAAACTCGGAGTTTTAAAATTCTGAAACGTAAGTCGCAATTTTAAGGTAAAATTTCAAGTTATAACTAAGAATTTTAAAATTCCGAGTTAAAACTCGAAATTTTACCTAGAAATACTATCTTATGAATTTTAAAATTCTGAAATATAGGTCGAATTTTAAGGTGAAATTCTGAGTTATAGCTCGAAATTTTAAAAATTTCGAGATTTGACTTGAAATCTTAAATTTTTTTTGCTAATTTTGGGTGTCCCATTTAGAGCTTTGTAGTTTTCCTATTCATATACATATTTCATATTTTGTTGCAAAAAAATCATGTAGTTTGTGACTATTAAGCATGCGAGTGGTGGAAAATATAATGTTTAATTTATAAAAAATAAAATTCCAAAAGTTAAGTGAAAACCTTCAGGGCAAGCAAAATTAATTTTGATGTTTTTTTTATTTCTTTATTTATTTTGCGGCGAGTGGGAGAAGTTTACGTGACCAAAAGCCGGCTTTCTCTTGACTCTTATCTCGGAGCGAAGTAAAAAACGTAATATGACTATCGGATGTAATCGACTATATTGACGTCTCAAAAAGCTATGACATCTACAAGGGGAAAATAAATGTACTGACTAGGTTATACTGTTGTCTTTAATTTTTAGGGTCATTGTAGGCATATCCGAACATACAGAAGGCTGTCATATAGTAAGAGCTGCCCTGGATGCTGTGTGTTATCAAACAAGGGATATCATTGATGCCATGAATAAAGATTATGGATCACATTTATCGAGTTTACAGGTCAGAAAGCTTCCTTAATCATAATAGATCCTCTACTTTTGCAGAAATTTAATTTTGATCCAAAAAATCTCTTCCTTTGTCTATTAAAGCCCTATCTAATTAAATTTTCGTAGAAAAAATTGGTTGGGTCGTAAGGGATATCCATATACGGGGTGTTCGAATAATGCAGGGCCAAATTTTAGAAGGCAATTTCTTATCGTAAGATATAAAAAAAAGTTTTTATAAAGATGGGTCCGCAAATGCATAGTTTCTAAGATACAGGATGTTTAACTTTTAATTTTTTTTGTAATTATTCTAAATACCCCGTAGCCGATTTTCTTGAAATTTGTCAGTGTTGCCTCTATTAATAAAGGCCCAATTTAGACCTAATTAAATTAAAATTATTAAGTCCATTGGCGTGTTTGCAATTTTTTAGATTAAGCAACTAAAAATACAACTTTTTTGTCTTTTGATATTTTTTCCTATCTTGCTTCGTTTTCGAGAAAAAAAAATTAAAACAATTCTTTGCCTATTAAAAAAAACTTAAAAAAATAAATTTCTATTTGCAACTAGAGTTAACTTTAATGGGGTCTGAGACTTGCAATGAACATGTCTTTTAAGGGTATGCTCAGCGCCAGGCGGCAATATGAAAATTTCAAGCACTTTTTATGAATATGG
This sequence comes from Listronotus oregonensis, assembly GCA_019359885.1. Classification (NCBI taxonomy): domain Eukaryota; kingdom Metazoa; phylum Arthropoda; class Insecta; order Coleoptera; family Curculionidae; genus Listronotus; species Listronotus oregonensis. The sequence continues at coordinate 10,337 of JAHBCN010020592.1, forward strand.
CTTGGAAACAAGCATTATTACCTCTGGATATCAGTGCAATTAAATGAAAAATTAATTGATGGTTCTTCATTAGTGCATTCTACCGTAGAAGCCCACAAGTAATTGTGTTTAGTTACGACGATGGTTAAAGTGTCATGGTCATCCTCAAGGAAAAATAAAGCCCAACTATTTACGAGGTTAGGATATAATTTAGATGTCAAGTAGAACGGTATTATAAATAATAATAAATAAAATAAAATACTTTTATTTCCCCTTTAAAACATTTACAAAAAAAGTATGGAGAACGTCATTGTATTACATTGTAGTACCATGTATGGTAAAAAATGCTTCAATAAGTAATTACACAAAACATTATTCAGTCATATTAAAGACCTTCATTAAAAAAATCTTCTAAAGTATAAAAACACCTATTTAATAAATATAGACGTAGTGACTTTTTAAAGCTTTTAAAATTTTTATCTTGTTTTAACAAATTTGGAATTTATTAAAATTTTTTAAACCTAAGGTATATGGAGAGTTTTTTTCCACAATCCAGTCGATTTAAAAGGCACTCTAAAAATTTTTTTTATTTTTAGTATTAAATGTATGTATGTCACCATTTACAATAAAAAAAGATTCATTTTTTAAAACATTCAAGCAAAGTTCGTATATAAGAATAGAAAAGTAAGAATGTTGAGATCTACAAAGCCTTCTACATTAATGAAAGCGATTTACTCCGGGAAAACAACCCGATTCTCTTCTCTGAGGAACACTGAAGGCAGCCGGACATGCTCCCCCAAACAAAAAACCATAGTTCAAGCAGAGGCCACTTGTGCGTAATACACCGATAAAAGTTGATTTTTTGTTAGAACTCCTTTTAAATTACGAATAAGGAAACATTGCGTGTTCAATTTGAACAAAGAGCTTCACATGTTGCCCCTTCAAAGTATCTTCAATTATAACCCCCAAAAAATTTTAAAATTGTGTACTCTATTTTTTTATCCTGATTATCAATCTGATCATTTATTTTAAGTCATTCATATTTTCTGTATGAAAGCCAAATTGTTTTTAAAAATTCAGAAACAAAATTATCACTAAAGAAAAAAGTGCTAAACATTCTATCCCAAAACCGTTCTATTTTGTTCGGGAATAAAAAAAGTTTGGGTTAATATAATTTAGTACCCTATATTAATATTTTTGGTTTTTGCCATCCTTTTTGAATCTTACTTTGGTTAAAGACACAAACGTTGTTATTTTTAAAAAGTTGAATTCAGTTAACTTTTTTCTTATGCCATAGTTCAAGTTTTTCCGCAAAATTATGTATTCACACAATTTATCCCTCTAAGATCACAAAAGACCCAACAGGAATCACCGCCTCCATTGCGAAACTCCATATAAAGGATATGCATCTGCCGCATTTTTTCCCAAAAACCAAACTGATTAGAAATAAAACTTTCACAATTAAAACCCTTGTTCCAAAAACAATATTCAAAATTTTAGAAATTAAGAAATGCCACGATAATTTTCAAAAACCCTGGTTTCTTCTTATAGACTGGACTACTTTTTTATTTTAAGTACTTCGAAAGTGCCGAAAAAAAGTTTTTATTCACCAGAAATAGCATAGGATCAACGATACAATTTTTAATTTTTTTGTTACTTTTTTATTTGTAACAACTTTGTCCCGATTTTTATAGTCGTTATTGACTGTTGCTGATTTTGTTGTGTCAGCGATTTTACAACTTGCCAAGCAGACCTTGTGGGTTTTTTCAGAATTTACAATTTGATTCTGATAAAAATCCCTTTTCTTAGTTTCACTCACCAAAAGCTCGTATCTTTTTGCCTCTTTATAAACAGGCTCCAGACAATTATATTTTTTTTTTCATTTGAAATAGGCCCCTTAAGATTTTGACTAGATGTTCTTACCTCCTGAGAAACCCAACTTTTTAAGTCTACAAACAACACTTTTTAAAAGGAAAATTAAGACTAAAATAATAAAAAAACATTTAAAAGACTCATCGAAATCTTGCTCTTTGTAAACGTTACCCCAGTTCTCCTAAGAGAGATCTTTCATAAAATTTACAATATTTACTTCTTAAAGTATTTTTTGTTCATGTAAATATTCTTTGGTTTTTACAAAAATTTAGCCAAAATTTACAAAAACAGTATTGTGATCAGATAAAGCTTTTTTCCAAACTACGCTGAAAGAATCTAATGAGTTAGTAAAAACATGTTTCAACACATATTCACCTCTAGTTTTTTGTTCAATAACATTATTATTTAGATTAAAACCTGACAATAAATCAGTTTTTTTTTTATAGTATATCTTATCTCTATTTGATCAATATTAAAATCCCCCTGTCAAAATTATATTTAAAGTAGGCTTATATATTTTTTTTAGTCCCCTATTTTTTTATCAATGAAAAGATTAAAATTACTGGGAATTTTGACCTATAACACACTAAAATTAAAGTGTTTTTTGTTTATTATTTGAGGTCATGGAACTATTATATTTATAATTCATTAAATATATAACCTTATCACTAATTTTCCTTTTTACACAATTGATGGGGTTTAAAAAAAGCGGTTTTGGACCACATTCTTTTTTAAAATGAAGTAAACAAATATATGTGTCTTTATTAACATTATCAATTCCTTGAATCGACCATCACCTTCGACACCGCTTCACCCCCCCAATCGCACTGGGCACATTTGGGACAAATTTTTCACTACACTGCGATTTCCCATAACAACAACGATTTTTACCCCATTTTCTTATAGATAACATTATATATTTTAATTAAAAAATTTATTTATTATTTTTTTTTGCATTGCTCGTACATTTTGTTTTGTCCAAAAAAAACAGCGAAAGTTGGGGCATGCACACAAAAAAATTTCAACTATTTTAGGGACTATTGGTTTTACTTTTTTTTTGAAAACGAAGCAATAAGGAAAAAATATCAAGAAACAAAAAAGTTGTATTTGTAGTTGCTTAATCTTAAAATAATATAAAAATTGCAAATTCTACAATGCTAAACCATCTTTTACGTTATAGGTCGATGGAGGAATGACGGCAAACTCCCTCCTTATGCAACTACAAGCTGACCTAGCCGGAATCAAAGTAGTTAAGCCCACCATGGCCGAAAGTACAGCGCTGGGCGCAGCTATGGTAGCTGGGGCCGCTGTAGGTCATTGGGATTTGTCCCATCGCATGGATATACCTTGCGAGACGTGGGGAGCCCAAGTTGAGTAGTGACGAAAGGGACATGAGGTATGCCAAGTGGAAGTTGGCGGTCGAGAAGGCTATGGGATGGGATGTTTTATAGAAAATAAGTTAAAAATACAGAAAAGCAAAAACTAAATACTGTTTCTTGTAATATCCATTTCCTATAACCTACCTCTATGTAAATACATATTTGTGATAATGTTGTAGTAAATTTTTTAATGTAATTTTCTAGTCTATTGTTATTTTGTAAATAAATATTTTAGGCATTATGAACTTTTGTTTTTTTTTTTTTTATTAATTACAAAGGTCCACAAAAAAAGTGGTGTGTGCTGGTTGTCGGACTAAGATTTTCTGGCGAATTTTTTTCCGCTTAACACGAATCTGAAATCAAAATTGGGGGTCAAGCAGCAAAAAATGGTGAAAAGGCGTAATTTTAGATATTAACGATTTTTAAATTAAATTTAAAACGCCAATATTTTAAAAACTATAAAAAATACACGAAACTTTATAAGATATAAACTATGTATTTTTGATACATCAACTCAAATTGTAAACGAAATATCTAATTCTGGCCAAGTAAATTTTAGTTTAAGAACAGTAACGCTAGTGGATGCCGGACTATTTGGACACAGACCAGAAAAAAAAACCACTGCTTTAAAAAAAATGTAAAGGCAAGATTGGAATTTCCTAAGCAATATCGTGACTGGAAACTTGAGCAATGGAAAAATCTTCAGTGACGAATCGAAATTTAATCTGCTTAAAAGTGACAGTATTTGCTGTAGGTAAAAGACCTAATAAAAAAATATATTTCTCCTACCGTAAAACAGGGTGGTGGTTCCATACAAGTATGGGGCTATTTTTCCGTTAATGGTATGGGTCCACTTTTTATGTATATATATATATATATATATATATATATATATATATATATATATATATATATATATATATATATATATATATATATATATATATATATATATATATATATATATATATATATATATATATATATATATATATATATATATATATATATATATATATATATATATATATATATATATATATATATATATATATATATATATATACAGGGTGATTCACGTTGAGTGTCCTATTAAAAATTTTAACCAAGAAAAGAACTTTTGAAATTTCCAGGCCATATCAGATAATAAGCTACATTTTAAAAATAGGCAAGTGTAGCGTTGCCAGATCTAACCGAAACCAACGGCAACATTGTAATTTTAAATGGAACACACTGTTTTTTATTTATTTTCAGCCACACAAAATTTTAAGTAAGTTTTATTAACATCTTCCCATCCCATATTTTCCGTTTTTAAGAAAATAATTATTAACTATTTTTTTAAAAAATCACCATTTAAAAAAGG
>JAHBCN010020593.1:0-14977 GCA_019359885.1 Listronotus oregonensis
AATTAGAAACCCTGGTTAAATTTTTCTTTCTTTGCGTTTTCAAGTTTTACCTCTTTTAAACTTACATTGATAAATTATATCAATGAAAATAAATTTTGATTTTTTTTCCACGAGCGAATGTATTAGGTTTTTTAGGCAAAGGTACAGTGATGGCCATTAAATCTTGGGCAAATAATTCTATTCTCCCAATTTTTGTAAATTGCTTTGTTTTACCTTGTTTTATAAATAAAGCAAAAGGTAAAAGAAGATATTTAAATTTTATAAAAACTAACAAATTAATAAACTTATTAACAATTTAATAAATTCAAACAAACTTAACAATTCTTCCAAACAAATTTAATATTTTATTGCGGCCCCGTTTTTTTTAAGGCAGAGTTAAGCCTTCCAGGGGTGAGTGGGATGAACATCAATCTGCACTCACCGAATACAATAAACGGGTCCGTAAGGCCAAACTGGATTCATGGAGGAAATACTGCCAGGAGGTTGAAAATACCACCGGCAGCCAGACTCCAAAAATCCTGTCAAAAGATCGGTCAATCCTGTTGGCATAAAAAAACCGGATGGAACCTACTCTGAAACTGGCAGGAAACATTGGAGATTTTGCTCCAAACACATCACCAGGATCAAGAGAAACTTAAATTAATGAGACCTACCCAGACGTTAATGTTCCGAATATTCGGCCCACAAGAAGCGACTAAGGGAAGTAGCAAAAGGAAGTCATAACCTACGAAAAAATCGAGTGAGCAATTGAATCATTTGAAACCTACAAAGCACCTGGACCTGATGGGATAATCCCAGCACTACTACAGCAGGGAAAGCAAACCCTAGTTCCACTGCTTTGCAAACTCTTCCGTGCAAGCACTTCCGACTATTTGCAAATCTGGAAGCAGACTAAAATGGTCTTCATTCCAAAGCCGGGTAGGACTGCTCCCAGGCGGGACTTAGACCAATTACATTATCGTCTTTTATGATAAAAACAATGGAAAAACTGATCGACAGGTATGTCAGGGAGAGGCCACTCCACAAAAACCAACATCCTATCAATCAGAAAAATCATGCGAATCTGCTCATCATCAACTGGTGACCAGATTAGAACTCGCACTGAACAACAAGGAAATCGCACTTGTTGCATTTCTTGACATTGAGGGAGCTTTTGATCGAACCTCCTTCAACTCAATGGCCGCGGCTCTTGCCAGACATAATGTTAACGACACCATTTGTAGGTGGATAAACAACATTTACTTGGCAGACGAAGAGCAAGTAACGTTATTCAGCGAAACAATGAAGGTGTCAGTGGTCAAAGGATGCCCACAGGGAGGGGTTCTATCCCCTACTGTGGGATATAGTTGTTGACGAACTCCTGGTGGAACTGAATAATAATGGCTTCTATACCCAAGGGGTATGCTTATGACATCACTATACTTGTCGTGGGGAGCATAACAAAACAACCTCGGAGATGCAAAGGCACTGAGAATTGTGGAGGGATGGTGCAACAAGGAAAACCTTACTGTTAATCCTGGAAAAACTGCGCAAAACCCTTCACTAGACGAAGGAAGCTGGATGATTTAATATCTCCTCACTTCTTCGGTACCCCCTCGACTATGTCCAGGAGGTAAAGTATCTTGGATTAACTCTGGATTCTAAGCTAACCTGGAATCCACATATGCAGAATGTGATTAATAAGGACAAAATGGCTCTAATGGCTACCAAAAGAGCTGTGGGGAAGAATTGGGGATTTCAGCCACGCATAGTGCACTGGTTGTACACTGCTGTGGTAAGACTCATGATAACCTAAGGTTCAACTATCCGGTGGCCAAAAATAGAACAGAGAAAAGCAGAGCTAGAGTTATCCAAACTCCAACGACTAGCATGTCTCTGTATAACGGGAGCTATTAGAAGCACTCCAACTGCAGCCATGGAAACCCTACTAAGCCTCCCCCCTCTTGGTATAATTAAGGCGGAGGCGAGGATTGGGGCATACAGGGCTGAAATACACAACAACTGGTGCTCTGGGCCTGCCCTAGGACACCCCAGAATAACGAGCAGTATCACAAACCCAATATTTGAGATGAGCAGTGATACAATGCCAAAACGGATAAATACACACAGACCATACAAAACCCAGCTTACCTGGGGCGGTAGTGAGCGATCTCCTGGTCAGTCTCGGAATTTGGTTTGGTATACCGATGGATCCAAGACTGACAATGGAGCCGGCGCAGGAATACATGGTATGACCCCTAGGTTTAATGCTTATGCTTCCCTGGGGAAATATGTCACTGTTTTCCAGGCGGAAATATATGCCATTGAACTTTGTCTGCGAGAGAACTTGAGGAGGAGATATAAGGGCAGGGACATTACTATCTTCTCTGATAGTCAAGCGGCCATAAAAGCTTTGTCATCTCAACAAGTCAACTCAAGGTTGGTTTGGAACTGTCTGCAATGCCTCCTAAACCTGGCTAACCACAACAAAGTTACACTTTCCTGGGTGCCAGGACACAGGGAATACAGGGCAATGAAAATGCAGACTCCCTGGCCAGGCAGGCTCCCAGCAATGTTTGTGGGTCCTGAACCTGTTTTTGGAATACCAAAAACCTCGGTTCGTGGCTACATGACTCGGTGGATTCAAACACAACATCAGTCATACTGGAACCACATTCCAAGGCAAAATCACACTAAATCAATGTTGGAGTCACCATCGAAAGCATTGACAAGTGAACTACTAAAACTAAATAGGAATCAGATTAGAATAGTGACAGGATTAATAACCGGACACTGCACGCTAAGAAAACATATGCACACTATGGGCATCTACAGAAAAAACCCATTTGCAGACTATGTGACGAAAAAGGAAGGGGACAGCCTCTCACATCATATATGAGTGCCCTGCACTTACATACTGGAGAACAAATCAAAACCTCATGGTGGACACTAACCACCAGGAGGCGGAGACAGAAAAGAACAGTAAAAGGCTACTACACCTGTCTAAGGTGTTAACCTTTTAACTGAAACAAATACACAAGAGATACAACAAGCCCTGTAGGCTGCAGTGTCGAGGCGGACAAAACCTCAACTTGTGTATTTAGTTTATCAATCAATCAATCAATCAAGCCTTCCAGGCATCGAATGGACCAAAGCCCGGCGAAGTCCGGATTTTCTCATTCCTCAACTCATTCCACGCCTCTAAAATTTTATCCTTAAGTTTGTTTACACTTTGCAGCCTAAATTGATTTTTCCTATTTATTTTTTAACTAATAAGCCCCAAACATTTTCCATAACATTTAAATCCGGACTACGTGCAGGCCACGGTAAAACCCTGATACGCTGCTCTTCCATCCATTTATTGACTTGCCAGGCCGTATGAACGGGACACTTATCTTGCTGAAAGATAACATTTCTGTCCGGAAATCGATCCAGTACAGAAGGAAGCATGATATTCTGTAGTAGATCTATATATACCTTCGCATTGAACCTTCCTTCGATAAAATAACATAAACCAAGTCCTTGTGCACTCAGCCACCCCCAAACATTTACCGAAAATCGCCCACTACTTCTGTCCTTTTGGGTATATTTTTCATCAAATCGTGTTCCTTACGGACTGTATACGTTAAGTATCTCATTGTAGCACGACCGAAACACTTTCATCGGTGAATATTATATTTTCCCAAAAAATCGAAGGTTCCAAGTAAAATTGTAGAGCAAATCCAATACGTTGTTCCATGTATGTTTAATGTATTAATAACTTCTGGATGAAATAATATTTAAAAAAAAGGGTTCTACATATTCTTTTATTGTGTTTTATTAAATTTTAGATACGTTTGGCGCTTAGTAAATATCCCATATTAATTTTCTTTATTATCATTTTAATATTTTTCCATGCACCATGTATTTCATAGACACCATGCTAAACAATAAAAAATCAAATAATTTTTCTTGTTGCTGCAGCAACCAAGTACAAACATTTTCTAATGTCACGGAAGCATCATAAAATTCGGTAAAATGTTTAAAATAAGTTTTTAAGAATGAAGAAAGAATTGTCAGACGATGTTTTAAAAGCCGCAAGTTTGGCCAACTTAGAGCTCCTGCCGGCAAAATCAGAAGAAAAGTACGAGAAACAGTATAATTTATTTGAAACATGACGCGAAGAAAAGGCGTTAGAACTTTGAAAGAGGATGTACTTTTAGCCTATTTTCTCAAATTAAGCAAGAAATTTAGTCCCAATACTTTATAGTCGAAATACTCCATGCTGAAAAGTGTTCTAAAGATCAAGAAAAATGTAGATATCGGCAAGTATAAGTTAGCAGCATTTATTAAGAAACAAAATGTAGGCTTTCGGCCAAAAAACTGAAGGATTTTTTCAAAAGAAGAAATATCTACATTTATTAATGAAGCACCTGATGAAATATATCTTTTGATAAAAATTGCGACCATTTTCAGACTTGCTGGTGCCTGCAGACGAGAAGAACTCGCAAAAATGAAAACATCCGACATCCAGGACAATGGCAACCTAATTGTTGTGAAGATTCCAGACGCAAAAAACTATATCTCACGTACTTTTGTCCTGTCTGAAGAGATCAACGACGGAAAGTATTTGTTCTTATATCGAAAATATACAGCATTACGGCCACTGACAACACATCAACGGTTTTTCGTATATTTCAAAAGGGGAATTTGCACACAACAATGCGTTGGGATAAATACATTTGGGAAGATGCCTTCCGAGATAGCAGCATTTTTAGTGTTGCAACGTTACTTGCAAATTCCGTAAAAGGACTTACAGATATAAAGCGGTTAAGCGGTTGGAAATCGACAACGGTAGCCGAGGGATACATTGAAGAATCAACAGGCTACAAAAACGGGTTAAGTAAAAAAAAATTAAACTGCAACAAGTCAAAAACTCTCAAGCAGCCAGATAAAATGTCCTGTTTCGCAGACGCTGTTCAATCAGCTAAAACACAAGATTTCGTCTTAACATCGAGCAGCGAACCATCATCGACGTTCCTGAGAAATCATTTGAAATCGGCCATAAACCTTCAACATGCAACTAATTGTACTTTTAACGTTAATATTGTTAATAATAATTATCAATAGTTTTTTTGTATTATCAGTTAAAATAAAAATTTAATTATTTACTTTGGATTTTTAATTTTTACTGAAATATTCGTATATTTCTAATAATCATATTCTATAATAAAACGCTCGTAGAAAAAGCATTCGCAAGTAGAAAAAGTATTGTTCCTAATGCTTGCGCAAAGTGACTTTTCCGCACTTAAAGCTTATCCGAACTCCGTTTTGCGTCGTTCGTCTAACTGCTTTAGCGTGCGAAAAATTATCACTTTGCGCACCTATTAGGAAAATAACTATTTTAAAATGCCAAACGAAACTTTGGATCAAAAAGTATTAATTATTCATTATATTGAGTACTGTTTATTTTGTTAAAAAAAATGGCAGGAAACACACTCTTTAAGAGAAGAGCTAGAAGTGGACGCCCCAAACTATCGAATCAATAACGAGACAATAGTTTATAGCGGAGTGATTTCGTGAGTCTATCGTGTCGTTTTTTTTTGGCGTAGAACCAGGTCAAACCAGTTAGGTTCCTTTGAGTATGTCACCGGGCACATGAAATCGTATTTTACGACATTTTTTTGTGGTCTTGAATTTTTTACATTAATAAAAAGTGATTTTTTTAAATTCAAAAAAATATATTTTTTTTCCGTTTCCACCGCCATAACTTTAAAACTATCAAAGATACCAAAAAAATTTTTGTGTCAAAGCTCAAACTGTAGCCCTTTTAACCTTATAAACTGTTTGGGCACAATTTGCACTTTTATGCTTTTAAAAATCAGATAAACTAAAAATATATGTTTGTTGTATTAAAATTTTCACCAATCGATAAACTTTTTTTATTTTTGAAAATATTTTCATACATGCAGCGAAGAACATATAGCCAATTAATAACAAAAGTTTTTGAAAAAAAAAATTTTCCTAGAGCGTATAGTTTGGCAACAGCGATTTTTTTTCGGACGTAAAAAAGTATTATCGGGACCCAATAGCCCCGCATGCGGATAGCGTGCGTAATAATACATTAGTAGTGGTGGTTATCGAAATTTAAAGTGTGCTGGATGTATTTAGAATTTTAAAACAATAAAGCGAATTAATTGTAAAAAAATTGTGTATGATGGATACAAATCAAGGGTTGTTATCATTACTATCAAGTGCTGAAAAAAGGCAGTACAATCTAGCAAAAGAAATTCTGTTAAAAAAATGTTATTTTAAATGGCAAAATGAAAGTTAAATATTATAAAGACTGTCGCAAATCTTACACAGATTCTCAAAACTATTATCATAATTTGCAATCAGACAGTGGCACCGGTCCTTCAAATTATGACACTAAACTTAAATGCGATACTTTTAATATTAGAAAAATGTGTTTTTTGGCAACAATAGTAAAAATAAAAAAAAAAGAAAAGTTAAATAAAAAATCTGTTTAAACAAGTAATTTAAATATTATTATGTACCTACATAGTATAGTTGGTACCTTTATATTAGTTTATATTTTTTACTGAAACAAAATACGAATTTCAATTTTATCCTTATAAATCATGTTTAGGGTATTTATTTTTTTACAAAGTACTGAAAATTTTTAAGTAATAGAAAAGCTACCTCTCAAAAAAGGTAATAAAGCTGCCAGGAATAGAAACGACATTAATTTGATATCTAAATTACGTGGCTATAAAGATTTATTTGCGTTTGATGAGAAATATCATAAATTATGTTACAGCCACTACATCTCCGAAAGAAACATAAAATCGCACAAAAATAGGTAAACGGTTTCCGAACCTACCCGAAAATAGTTCGACAATATCTACCTTTCCTGTGAGTATTGGTAGTGATGTTCAGATACATAGATCTTTTACTTCCTAAAGAAATGTCCAAAATTTAAACTTTATTAAGTGCTGCTGCCATAATACGTGGCTTTATGTCAACCCAAAATTAAATTTCCAACATGTACTTGTGTGAAAGAAGGACTAAAATGTTATAAGGAGTGTAAATTTCGTTCCTGCAATAACATTATTAAATATTTTAAGGCAGAAATGGATTAAATTTACGCAAAATGCTAATAATGAAGCGCCTAAATAACTACTTACATATTACATTTTTGGGTCTCTAAAGAAATTCACCCACGGAATTGGACGATCTTTAAATTTGCAATGTAAAATATACTTTAAGTATTATTATTTAAGGCAAAAAAATGCGGATGATGTGGTTTTCACCACGAAAAGCGCAATAAAAATTCTAAAAATTGGTCATTATTTGACATTTTATTTTAACTGTTTACGATCTACATGTAATAAATTCATGCATCGCTTCAAGACGTTTACAGTGTTGCTAAACGGAAATATTAATAATTTATAATAAAAAACTTTGCCGTTACATAAGGATAATTTTCATTAAATCAAAAATATTTGAAATTCAAGCCAGTTACAAATATAATAAGGGAAAATAAAAAGCCGCTTTAACTAACCAGCACTAATCATGACCGACTAGAACGGCGCATTTATAATAAAAAAAAAACAATTTAACGAGGAAAATCATGACCGACCAGAACTAGATAATAGTTTAAAAGTTGTTGTTCGTTACTTCTGGTTAGTTTTTTATATAAAAAACAACCTTCAATAATAACAAATTATTACAAAAAGTCTGGCAACACTTTTTCAAGCAGCATTCAGACATGTCAAAGAATAACATCGTATCATCTCTTTATATGGAAAAAAAAAAGAGTTATATATTCCTGTTTAAAAAAGACGTTTAACGAAGCCCTAGTTTATATTTTATATATGTACTATATTTCTCAAATTTAATTAAAAGACATAAAGCATCCGCAATTTTTTGTTGCCAAAAATGTTTAAAAAATAATAAAGTTTTGAATGTATAATCAAAAAAATAACGAATCCCGTGAGTGGTTTTCTTTACCAGCAACTAATAAAAAAAAGTTGAATAAACCTACTAATTAGGTGGGTAATTAATAATGATATTTTTGTATGGGTTTAAAAATCTACCCACCTGTTTTGGATATTTAAATTTTTTTCTTTTCTAAACAACTTAGGCAGCCCTTAGATCTGCGTTTAAACCTGTTGATACAACTTTAACTACCTACTACACTTAAGATCTTGTAGTCGGCCGGCTCGCTAAGCCAAGTGCGCAAAAATGTGACTTTGGCCGTTAAAAAAATATCACTGACTCAATACTATAAAAGGAATCTAAAAAATTTTTGTTTTAAAAACTTTTTTTAAACATTAGCTACAATTTGCAGCATGTATGTATAAATTTTCAATAATAAACTTTTTTCTTGATTGCCTAAAATTACGCTACTAAAAATAACAATTTTGAGTTTCGTACTATTTTAAAAATTTAACAAAAAAATATTAGCTTCAAGTGGGACGTTGTATGAAGCGCTATTGTGTCTACTTTAAGCTAAAAAAAAATTTAACTTCATAGCATGAATATTATTAGAGATATAGCAGTGGAGAAGTTAAAATACGTGCTTTATTGAAAACCGATTTCTTTTGGGTTTTTTCGAAATAAAAAAGCTCTCGACCACTAAAAAATGTCGTAAAAAGTGATTTCATGTACACGATTACCTTATTAAAAAATCCCACTAAGTCTGGTTTTTTTTTCTCGATAACTAAGCGACTTTTCTTCCAAATTTTACTCCACTATTAGTTAATGTTTTAAGAAATCAATCAATTAAATTTGTAGTTATAGCGAAAACGGAATATCATGCTTCCTTTTGTACTGGATCGATTTCCGGACAAAATTTTTTATCTTTCAGCAAAATAAGGGCTCGAACAGACGAGCCACTCTGTCGCGCCACAGAGTGGTGACACAGAGTGGCCAATCTGCAGTTCTTATGTAAACTCCATGTTTATAGAAAAATTCATTCAGACGAGCGTTTCTGCAGCGACACAGTAGCCGTCAGACGCCGATCCCCGCCACGCGTGGCGACCACTTCTGTACTAAACGCATTCAGACGGACCACTTTTGGAAGCACCACTGCGGTTTGGTTTTGATAGTCAGGGGTGACGGTAGACGTAAATATGAATTTTGACAGCGACAGGTTTATTATTAAAATTCATAATCGAGAAGCTATTTGGGAACCTTTGCTTTAGTGTATAATACTGCCCAACGGATATTATCTCTGAGGTTATCGGATGCATCCATAACGTACGACGTCTAGAACGTTTACGTCGACGGCGTAAGAGAAGAGCAAGAAGTGGATTTTCTTCATCCGACTCCATGTGTGTTTATATGGAAATTTAGGATCAAGGAATGGTATATGTTTGGCAACCTTCGCCACCGTACTAAGCTTCTAGTAACTAAAATTACCAGTTCAGACGAACGACTTTGTGGAGCGACTCTGTGGCGACACAAAGTGGTCCAAATCAGCCACTCTGTGTCACCACACTGTGGCGCGACAAAGTGGCTCGTCTGTTCGAGCCCTAAGTGTCTCGTTTATACGTCTCGGCAAGTCAATGAATGGGTGAAAGAGCAGCGTATCAGGTTTTTACCGTGGCCCGCACGTAGTTCGGATTTAAATGTTATGGAAAATGTTTGGGGCTTATTGGTTAAAAAAAAATAAATAGGAAAAACGAGTTTAGGCCGCAATGTGTCAACGAACTTAAGGATAAAATTTTAGAGACGTGGAATGAGTTGAGGAATGAGGAAATCCCGACTACGCCTGGGCTTTGGTCCATTTGATGCCAGGAAGGCTAAACACTGTCTTAAAAAAAAACGGGGCCGCAATAAAATATTAAATTTGTTTGGAAGAATATTGAAGTTTGTTTGAATTTATTAAATTGTTAGTTAACTTATTAATTTGTAAGTTTTTATAAAATATAAATATATTTTTTTACCGTTTGCTTTATTTATAGTAATTAAAAATAAAACAAAAAGAGTAATTTACAAAAATTGGTAGAGAAGTTAAAATTTGACAAATTTTTGGCCCAAGTTTTAATGGCCGTCACTGTACAGGATGCGGTGCGATTTCGACTGTTTTAACAGGAAACTCGTATTTCCTGACCAGATAGAAAAAAATTGACATAGGTGTCTTGGGCTCGATTTTCGAAATTAGATGAATGGTGAAAACCGCATCCCGAAATCTCTATCGGCATCCGAGATAAAGGGCGTTTTTCATTTTTTGGCCATTTTGAAAAAAAGTCGTAAGTCCGTCATTTTTGAAAACTTCCCAAAACGGTGTAAACATTCTTAAGGTACTTTTTTGGGTGGAATCCATTGGACTACTCAGATTTTTAAAATTATTTCTAGTTTCGTTGAAAATATATAAAGCTTAGTTTTTTTAAATATAAATCATAGTTGGCCATGATCTCAAAAAATTGCCTATGTTTTGCTCTTTCCAATGATATATTATTATTCATACTTATCTTTGAAATTGAGCGAGATATTTCAGTTTTTTAATTTTTGCTATAGTAGGCCATGGAAAAAAATCGGCACTTGTCAAAGTCAGGTAAATAATTTATCATTTCTATCAGTAACTGATTGGAACTCTGTTTTATTTGAGAGGATTGCAAAAATATATGAAAATTACGAGAAAGTTGACATGTTAAATTGCTATTTCCTGTCTGGTAAAAATTCCGAGGCGGCAAGTGAATTATATTTGAATAGATTTCCAGAACGTCGTCATCCAGATAAAAGACTCTCAAGTTCTGGAATCAAATTTAACAAATTACGGAAGTTTCAAGAAGCCGAGGCCAAGAACGTATGCAGTTGATGATGAAAGTGAAATTCAGGAACTAAATATATTAGGTGAGGTTTTAGACCATCCTAACACGTCTCATCGATCGGTAGCTGAGGTAACAGGTGTTGAGAAAACTAAAGTTTTAAAAACCCTTAAATAGCACAAATTTAAACCGTACAGAGTAAGAAAGGTCATCATCTTCAGAATGGGAATTTCCAAAGAAGGGTTACATTTTATGAGTGGTATGTGAATCAGTGCAGATTGAACAATAACTTCCATATGAACGTTATCAGGACAGATGAAAGCCGAATAGATACTTCAGGGATATATAACAGGTATAATTCATATTATTGGGCTACAGAAAACCCACATGTTATAGTGCCCGTAAACAGACAAGGACGGCAAGGTTTCAATATTTGGGTTGGGATTTTTGGTGGTCGATTTTTGAGGCCCCATTTTTTTAATGAAAGTTTAACCGCACAAGATTATGTGAATATTTTACAAACATATGTTGCACGATTTTTGGAAGATTTGCCATTAGCGCAGGCTCGAAATATCCATTATCAGCAAGATGGTTGCCCTCCGCATAACGCACGAATTACAACTGATTTTTTGAATCAAGAATTTCAAGATAAATGGATTGGTACTAGAGGATCTATACTATGGCCTGCTAGGTCCTGCGACTTAACACCATTAGATTTTTTTTTATGGGAAAGATTGAAGGATATAGTTTTTAAGGGAAGAACTATCGAAACACGGGAAGAGTTGCAAGTAGCGACTAGGCAAGCTTTTGGTGCGATTAGACCTGTTGACCTAATAAACGCTTGTAATTCAGTGATTAAAAAGTGTTTATAATGTATTAGGGAAGAAGAAGCCAACTTTAAACATCTATTTTCAATTAAGTTTTTCCGTGGGTTCTGGTTTTCATTTAAACTCGTTTAATTTTTTAGGCCAATTTTTTTATTATAATATGTTCATAAATATAAAGTTTGTAATTTAATTGCATTATTTATTAGTCTGTGTTTGATAGTTGACATGTTTGCATGACCTACTTTAGCAAAAATGAAACAACTGGTACGCTATTTACCTGACTTTGACAAGTGCCGATTTTTTTTCATGGCTAAAAATTAAAAAACTGAAATATCTCGCTTAATTTCAAAGATAAGTATGAATAATAATATATCATTGGAAAGAGCAAAAAATAAGCAATTTTTTGAGATCATGCATGGCCTACTATGATTTACATTTAAAAAAACTATGCTTTATATATTTTCAACGAAACTAGAAATAATTTTAAAAATCTGAGTAGTTCAATGGATTCTACTCAAAAAAGTGCCTTAAGAATGTTTACACCGTTTTGGGAAGTTTTCAAAAATGACGGACTTACGAATTTTTTTCAAAATGGCCAAAAAATGAAAAACGCTCTATATCTCGGATACCGATAGAGATTTCGGGATGCGGTTTTCACCATTCATCTAATTTCGAAAATCGAGCACAAGACTCCTATGTCAATTTTTTTCTATCTGGTCAGGAAATACGAGTTTCCTGTTAAAACAGTCGAAATCGCACCACCCTGGCAGATTCTACATAATAATACTTTAGAAAGTCGAATAAACTAAACCCTATCCGATGCCTTAGGATTATCAAACAGATTGTGGGTACTTATGTCTAAATTTTTTAATTAATTTTATTATCACTTACCTAATATAGAAACCTTCCGAGAGCTCTTTGTATCTATAACTGCTCCATTTTCAATTAACTGGCACGTTTTTGACCAGTATTTTGAATATGCTGATGTGGGCTTTAAAACGCTTAGTTCTGAAAAATAATAATTTACACAAATATTTCGATTAAATTTATTTGTATTTTACCATCCTCATAGCAAAATCTAAGACCATTAAATGCCCAGAACTTATTTTGTCCGGCTTTGGATCTTGAGATTATTCGTAAAAATACTTCACTATCACTGTCCAAGTCAAACATTAACTTCACTTCTTTCCATTGCTCATTCTGAAAACCAATTAACATAAATTTAAAAAAATACAGTCAAACCTATTATCAGGAATAAAGCTAAACTAAATCAAATGTTTAAAAAAGGTGTTAATTTAGAATAAAAGAAAATTCTAGAATTTGGGAGGTTTGGCAGTAAATCAAGTCGTCTACAATTGGTTCTGCAAAGCAAGAGGTAAAAATGTTTCAATATCTGAACCCTAACCTGAACAAAAAGCACTTGAGGCAGCAAGCAATTTTAAAGTGAAAAATTTTGTAGCCTCGAATGGTTTAACAACTGTTACCTGGCAATATACTGGCAACCCTTCTATAAAGACAAATTATTCTTAATTTTATGTATATATATTTTTTAACATTTTATTGCTGCGGATTTATTAGGATTATATTGATTAAAATTTAAATTATAGAAAACATATAGAATATCTTTGAAATTATTTATAAACTTTAATTGGAATTTTGTTTAAAATTTGGAAGATTTTCGGTAAATGTGTGAGCGTGGTTAAGTAGACATGGACTGGGGTGTGTTGGATTTTAAATGAAAGATTTAACGCAATCACATATAAAAATATTTTGGAAAATGTGATGTTGCCTAGTGTTAGACATCATTTCCTCAAAAACAATTTCATACTGCAGCAAGATAATGTTCCAGTCCATAATGCCCAAATAATAAAAGAGTGGTTTGCAACAAACAATGTTGAAACAATGGAGTGGCCTGCAAAATGTCCTGATGCCAATATAATTAAAAACGTGTGGGGCATGATGACTAAAAAAATATACGATATAAATTTTAGACCGCAAAATAGAAACACGTTGATAAATTTTATTGAACAAACATGGGACTTGAGTTAAGTGATGATCCTGTTAAGCGCAAACCTTTATTCTTCCATACCCCGTAGGCTAAATGAAATTTTAGAAAGGAACGATGCTATGACAAAATATTAGATATTACTGTTTTAAATTGTTACAGATGTTGTTTACATATTTTTTTCTAAATTCACTAATCTGAAATTCGTTATAGATCATTCATTGTTAAATTTTGTGATTTTATAAATATATTTGCTGTTATTTTTTAAAAATAAAATTAATTTTTAAGAAATAATTTGAAATGGATTGACCACATCATATGATTTTAAAAAATGATGTATATTTGTATATTCTTGTACAACTTTTTTTTGAAATACTGGATATTGCAGGCAGGTTTACACGATACAACTGTTTTACAACTTTTTATTGAACAGAACTGTACACGTGTAAATCCTATAGAAACCGTCAAAAAAATAATCTTTTATTTTTAATAGCTGGGTAATAACTTATTTTTTGACCCATATTATTTTAGTGAATTTTTATATCAAGTACTTGGCCCCCTATTTTTATAGTCAATATAGGTCATAATAAAACTTAACAGATGCGGTTTTTTTAATAAAAATGCTGTTAATCTGAAGAAACTTACCTCCGTATTAACATCTTGTGTTTTTAGTACACTTGCGTCAATTACAAGCTGGATTTGCATCAAACAGGATTTGCACATCACCACAAACAAAGCCAAACAGTTTTTGCCAGATGAAAGAGATAACGTCGTGTCGGAAAATACATTAGCTCTAGTCGTATACTGATATTCAACTAAAACATTTATAAGTGACCAAAAAACTTTCTTGCCAAAAATATATTCAAACCAGGGAAGTTTAAAGGTGTATGGCCCAATACTGTAGAACAAAATTGTCCAGGCGTGCAGGGTAGCGGGAATAGGGGGATTGGCCCCGCGGAGTTTGCGCAATAAATAGTAGGTCAGAGCCGGACTTCCATAATTTTGTGTTACTATCTATAAAGTTGACATCATCAAATGTCAAATTCAAGCATTCACTGTTTTTTTTAATGTTTTGCACAAAATTGTTGGTTATTAAACGATACTACCATAGAATATTTAAAATTATTGTGTAATATTGGATTTTATATCATCTGATATAATATGGAAAGATGCCTTCTATTTAAATGGTCGATATTTTCGTGAGTTTTGTATTTTTACCAAAAATCTTTGTAAATAAATAAAAACACGATTTTTTAAAATAAATTTCAAACATTGTATGATAGTTTCATGTACTTATCACCAATGTAATAAAAGAAGGGCAAGATAGTGTAAATGAGTTTAATCTAATTCTAAGATTCTGGTTGTACATTAAAAAGTGAAATTTTTATAACTGCTTTTTAGGCATAACT
>JAHBCN010020594.1:0-14940 GCA_019359885.1 Listronotus oregonensis
CCCTGTTTCGCCTTAAAGGGTTTTTTTCCCCCCAAAAGGCATAATTTGGCCCGGTCGGGCCCGGAAAAAAAAACTATTTTCCGACGCACGGTTTAAAGAAAAAATTTAGGGGGAACAAAAGGAAACTTTTTTTTTGCTTCAGTCTTTTTCTTGTCTGGAATAGAATAATGGGGGTTTTTCTTCGAGGCGCAACGACACAACGACATCAGCATTGAATACGTACAAAAACGTATAAGAGTGCAGACCTTTTTATTTACATTAAAAATGTTTAACAACAATATAAGTATAAACCAATCAGTAAAATTATTGTTTTCCGATATGGATATTTGCCAACACTGGTTTAATAGTGGCAACAGCGCATTGACCATATGATTTTTTAAGACAAACCGATTCGAAGCGTCATGTACACGTTCGTTGATGTACACTAATGATGCCAAATGCCCCCTTTTTTCAAAAGGAGTTTTGGCGGCCTTTCCCCCCAAAAAATTTCCCGGAAAAACCCCAAATTTTTAAAACCCTTTTTTCTAAAAATCATATCTCCGTTCGGTATAAAAATTAAGGAGTAATTTTTCGGAAAATGATAGGTAATAATAATGTATAGTTTAACTACGCGGAAGATGGTTTCTGTCGGATTTATAGTTTTCAATTTAGGGCTCGTAAAATTTTTTAAAAGGGGTTTTTTTGGGGGGGCTCACCGTTTTAATGCGGATTTTTTTTTAATTAAAAAAAAGACATTAAAATTGAAAAAAAAAATTTTTCTCTCCATTTTTTGGGGGGTTTTGGAAAATCTATGAAAAAGTCTATCGCGAAACGCGAAAAAGGGAAAAAGCGATGCCGAGAAAAAGGGGGCGGTAGTGGGAGAGTGAGCCAGCGGGGGAGAAAAGTATATTCCCCCGGGTAGCTTTTTTACCGATAATATCCCGTTCAGCGATAAAAAATTGCCGAAAAAAACCGAATGTTTTTTTTTACCCCCCCTAGCTGTTTAAAAACGGGCCCCCTTTAAATATCACATATGGTTAGTAACAAATCCCCGCTTTTTTTTTTAAACCCAAAAGTACTTATTACCCGAAAAAAAAAATTTGGTGCAGTAGGGCAATAAAAAATAAACTAAAACTTTGTTTTTTTAAAAATTTTCCCCCTGGAAAAAAAAAATAATTTTTTTTGCACTTAAATGTATTTTTTTTCCCCAAACCCGGGGTTTTTAAAAAAAAATTTAAAAAAAAACAGTAAACACATTATACAGTATAAAAAAAACTTTACAAAAATTGAATCATAAGGATTGCTGTATTTTTAAAAAATTTTTTAAAAAAAACCATTTTTAAAAACCCCATTAATAAATGGCTGTCTAAAAATTTAAAAAAAAAATTAAGTTATCAATATAAAAAAAAAAATCCTTGGGTGTTTAAAAAAAAATTTTTTTTTTCAAAAATACGGGTTTGGGGGTATTTCTTCTAATTTAACCGGACTATTGAGGGGGGAAGAAAAAAAAAAAGCATTTTAAAAAGATTTTTTAAAAATTTTCCCTTAAAAAAAAACTAAAAATTTAAAAAAAAGTCTTTTGGGTTTTTTAGTTTTTTTTTAGGGGTTTTTTTAATATTTGTTTTAACTTTACCAGACTAATGGGGTGAGTTCAAAATTTTTACCTAGAAAGTCAAAGAGGCAGGGTTTTTTACTGTTTAAAAAAAAAAAACCCTTTTAAAAGGTTTTCCGTTTTAAAAAAAAAATCCTTCAGGTATGTGTGATATTTTTTTTAACATACGGTTTCATTGGGGATATGGTCTTATTTTGGACTATCAGGGGAACTAAAAAAAAAATGCTGAAAATTTGGGTCAATTCTTCCACATCACGTTTAGGGGAAAAAAACGGGTTTTTGGGGGTTTAAAAGGCCTTTTAAAAAAAAATAATGAAATTGAATTATTTGACCCCCAAAAAAAAAGAAAACGATATAGGTACAAAACCATTTTTTTTAAAATTTAAAAACCCCCCTCTTTTTGTAGGGGCGGGAGTAAAACTTTTTAAAAAATTTTTTTTTTTAAATAAAAAACTCTACTTACTCCCGAAAAATCCCATTTAACCAATTTTTTTTTTTTTTCCCCCTTTCTCCTACTCCCACCTCCCCCCCCCCCTCCTTAATTATTACAAAAATAATTTCCCCAAAATTTTTAAAAAATTTATGCCCCCAAAAAAAATTTTTTAAAAAACCCTATGACTCAAATTTTTTTCAATAAAAAACAAATTTTTTTGGGACCCCTTTCCCCCCTTTCCCCCTTTGGGCCGATTTTGCTCAAAAAAAACCCAAAAACCTTCTTTTTTCCCCACCTATATCCAAAAAAATCAATGGGGTTTTTTTTGAAAGTTATGGGGGGAAAATAAAAAAAAACAGACGCATGCCAGACAGACAAAAAAAAATATAAAAAAACCCCCCTTTTTATAATAAATATTTTCCCCATTTTCCCAGAAATCGCTTTTAATAATGGGAAAAGGGTTATGAAAAAAACCCTTTCCCCAAACAATTAAAAAAAAATAAATTTTTTAAAAATCTACTTACCTTTTTTAAAAAAAATTTTAAATTTTTTTTTAAAAAGGGGTCTTTTTTTTGTGTCTTTTTTGGGGGTTTTTTTTATTAACAAGTTAATAAATCCCCCTTTCAGTTTAGTTTCCCCTTTGGTTTTTTGGGGAAAATTTATCACCCTTTTTTTTTCAGTTGTGTTCCCCAAAATTTTCCTAAAGAGGTGCCCTTTATTTAAAAAGTTCTAAATACAATCCAGTTTGTTTTAAGCGGTTTGCCCAGTGATCCCTTTGGTCCCCCTTAATTTTAAAAATGATACTTAAGTGTAAGATTTCTTTTTCACAACTTCCCCAACGGCTAACTGTCACTTGGGGCCCCCGGGTTTTCCCACTGTGGTTTAAGCAGTTTTTTTTTTTTTTAAACCCTTTTTAAACCCCAATTTTTCATTGAGACGGTGTCAAATATTATGAAAAAAAGTCACATTCAAAACGCCCCCTTTGTTAAGAAAACAGAAAAACCACAATTTTTTTTTGGCCTTTTTAAAAATAATACTAAGTTAAGCCGAAGATTTTTTTTGGGGAAAATGAAATTTTTTTAATTTTATAACCTCAAAAATAAAAAGTTTTATTTTTTTTTGGGGGTAAAAAACTTAAAATTTTTTTTTTTGTGTTTTTTAAAAAATTTTAAAAATTTAAAATTTAAAAAAAAAAATTTTTAAAAAATGACCTAATCTTTTTTTTTTAAAAAGGGGAAAAAAGCAATTGAGAAAAACACGAAAACTTTTTTTATGAAAATTTTTTTTTCCCGGGGCATTTTTTTTGTTAATTTTTTTTGAAACAAATCAAATACCCTTCCCCCCCAAAAAGAAGTTAACTTAATACAATGATAGAAAAGGAAAAAAAACCCCCTTGGGGTTTTTAAATTTTTTAACCCCCCTTTTTTTTGTAACAGATTTTATTAAAAAATTTTTTTGGGAAAGGGCTTGAAAAAAAAAAAAAACCATCTCCAAAATTTTGCCCCCTTTTTTATTTTTTTTTTCCCCCTTTTAAAATAAAATAATCTAATTTCTTTTTAATAATTTATAGCCCCTAGATCCCCAAAAATTAAAAATTTAGGTTTTTTTTTTCATATTTTTTAAATTTAAAAATTTCTGTAAAATTTTTTTCAATATTAAAAAATAACATATTATAATCGTGGATTATATTTAATAAAAATTTTCCCCCCCGAAAAAATTTGGGGCCCTTTTTTTTTTTTTTTCTCGGTTTGCAACTCATTTGAAAGCGCCAAAAAAAAACAATTACACAAATAAAAAAACCCCCTTTTTGACATATGACCTGAGATTCTTACAATTTTTTTTTTTTATTTTTTTTTGGCATTTTACCCCCCTCCCTTTCACCCCCTTCCTGAGCGATTTTTCTTAAAAAAACAATCCAAACTGCTCTTTGGCGGTACCGACCTATGTACCAAATTTGAAGTCAATAGCTTAATGTAATTATTTTGAAAATTATCGCGGGAACTAACATACAGACAGACGCATGCCAGACAGACAGACAGAAAGAATATAATGTCCCCTTTATATGACAAATAATTTCGATTTTTTCAAATCGCTTTTCTAATATAGGAGGCTATGCAAAAACCCTTCATATCAATTAAGATAAAATAGAATTATAGATATCTTTTACTTACCTTATAAAATCATTAAGATTCTTCTTTAGAAAGGGATAATTTTTTTTATTGTGTCTTTGTTGACATTCTTTATATTTTAATAAATGCCTTACAGTTTTGATTCCGATTTCGGTTTTTTGAACATTTATTTATCACCTTTATTTTAGCAGTTGTGTTGGCACTTAAAATTTTTCCTATTATTATTATTATTATCGGAAAACGTTCTAAATACAATCCAGTTCGTCTTAGTGGTATTGGAAAATTTGATATCCATTCCCTTAACATGGCTTGAATAGTCTTTTGAATAAATATACATACCGTGGTTTTAAAAAATCCTTTTATTTCTATTTTGCAACATTGATCAAATGCAAAAACGTATCAATTTCACTCATTCTAAATAGAAATAATGCAAATATTATAGGTCTTTTTTCCACCACGCAAACAAATCAACACACCATAGAGCAAGAATATAAATCGGTGAACTAACCCTTATAACTAACCCTACACATATTCAGCGCGACCTGCTGAAATCCAGATTGGTAAAAACATCATTCGCATATTTTCGGTAATTGCATCGCTGAACCTGTATAGAATCGGTAAAATGCCTCCTGGAGAGTATGACGAGCAGACGATTAGATCCGTCATGCCCCCTCTCCCGGTCTAGTGAGAGGGTAGCTATCAGTCCTTGTTACAGGAACCAGATGTTCTTTAAGGCCGTTTCCTCCGGCCTTTCCCTATGAAAAACTTAGTTTACCAGTTTTTTGTTTAAAGCCAGGGAACCCTTATCCTTACAAAATCGGTTCTGTCCGCCTTCTGTTTGGATTCAGGGATCCCTTCCTTAGCACCTGTTTGTTCGTGATGGATTATCCTTCCCCGTGAAACAGGCGCTTGTGACTTTAGGGGCAATCTTCGAAACGGATTCACCCTTGTCTGCTAGTGGACCCTAGGTGGCACCACTGTCACTTTTTTCCTAAGAAAACAGCCTCTGTCCGCTTTCTGTTTGGAAAGCTTCAGGGAAGTAATAGTCCCCACGAAAGAGCCCCGCATTACCGCAGTAAGGCTAGATACTCTGAGAGGTCGCCCTGTATCTCAGAGGCACCGTTGGAGACACCTGTTTAAGGCACAGGATGTCATTCTCGCATCAGCACGGTATGCCAACACCTTGAGTTAAGCCTTGTGCTCGTCTTAGCTACGGATCCCGTTCCATACGGTGGTAACAAGAGTTGCCGATAACCACCAACTCTAGCGCATGTTCGAAAAGATCCTACTGGGCGCAACCACGACAACGACGTGCGAACATCTCGGTTGGGTTTTACACTTAGAAAGTTTTTTAACTATACCTAAAGTCCAAAATTTCTGTCAGTGACTCATTTAATACGTACACCCAACCGACGAAGCTACTTTAATGAAAAATTAACATCAGCCTTAAGCCTGATATACTTTTCCGCTCAAATAACAGTGAACCGGCCGGTTTCATCGCCACGTTGTCATAATTCGCAAAAAATAAACAACAGCCAGCGATCGGATTTTAAAATAGCACGCCAATATGTATTGAAATCTATTGGTACTATCGAGAAGACAATGTAAAGTGGCAACAAACATTCCTTAGTTTACAACTTGAAGGGACTTGAAAATAAGCGTATCGATAGGGTTTTCAAAATTGTTCGATGATTTTATTAAGTTATTATTGATTATGGACAGATTTTGTAAGTTTAAATTTTAATTGCTATACAGGGTATTTTCTAAATATTATAAATTTGTTATAATTGTAGTATATAAATATTGTTTTGTGCCAATTTTATAATTGTTTATCTTATTTAGTGTATATATAATTGTATATAAAGATTTAGTGTTGTTAAGTGCTTTTAATTCTGTAAACTATGAATATTAATCAACCTTTAACTAGTTATCCGCCTACAAAAAAATACTCAGTTAACGTAAAAGAACGAATAATGGTTAAAATGTTTACTCATGGGATTCGGGAACGAAATCCAGAACTAACCCCCTTTGGATGCTGCAGAGATAGGGGTGCAACTTTAACAAAAGTTTTTTCGCGTACGGTATTCAGATTTTTAAAAAGGCAAAAAAACCAATATTATTAATTATTCGGATACGGGAAAATGCGATTTTTTTGTATTTTTTGCACACTTTTTACTGATTGTTAAACATGAATCAGAAGCGGTTTTTTTGGCTGCCTCTTATAGTATTTAAAAAAAACCTTGAATTTTTTAAATTCCTTTTTACGACATTTTCCCTTTAAATTCTGTCATGTTGCACGAAACCATATTTAAAAAACTCATACTATATTAATTTTAAAAAAAAACACTTAAAAAGAAAGGGGGAAAATCCTTAATTTTCAAAAAAAAAGTAGGTAAAACGTTTACGTCCGAATTAAAACTCGAAATTCTAAAATGTTGACCTGTTACCAGGTTGTAATAGTTTTCTTTATGACATTTTTATAAGGTATGCGAACCTTGCTTCGCTCAACCCGCAATGTTTGATCAAAAAACTCGATATGGAAACCTTAAATTTTGGAACACAAAAAAGACCCGAAATAGTTATTGGATTCTACAAGCTAATGATCTCAGGCTTTTGTGTTCCTTATATAGTGGATATTTTTGATAAAAAAAGGTTAATATCATTTAATATTGAAATTGCAAGATCGGTGGTGAATTGGCAAGTCGGTGTAACTTGGATTTCTATCGTTCTGCTTTTTACATTTTTTTTTAATTTATGTTAAAACTAAAATTTTATTATTTTTTATGTAGCAAAATAAAATCAAAGAAGGTAAAATTAAAGTAAAAATGTTTTTTTTGGAAAACGTTGAAAAATCGCAAAAAACTCAAATTTGTTTCTATGACCTCAAAATAGGAGGTGTGCAAATTAAGCAAAAATTACATTTTTCTTTAAAACCCGAATAATACCAAAATAATATAGGCTTGTTACTAATTTAAAGGGTTAAGGAAAATGTGAGAAAATAACTTTTGCTTGTAAAAAATATTTTCATGTTTTGACGAAATTTTATCATTTACTTTCTAAAATGCATACGCCACTGGAATTGATTCCCCTGATCCCACAAAACCCGGGGCACTCTAAAAGCGAGCGATGCGTCATTGACAGAAATTTTGGACTTGAAGTATATATTTTAAAAGAAATTTTCTTTAAAAAAACTAATATTAGATACATGCTGTTGACAAAAAAAAAATTAAATGGTAGTTTTTTTCAAAATTTACTACAGGCTTTAATATCTAAATTTTGTCAAGTTTATAAAAAATTATATCACAATCTCGCAGTTTAAAAATTTGATTTCTTTGCTATTTGCTGTGGCTTTTACTTGTTTCAGTAGTGGTGTCATCCGCACGGTACCGTAAAACAAACTAATTATTTCCGGTATAATTGTTACATAGAAATCACCATTTTTATGATAGTGTGACAGTACTGGCTGCTGTCGTGCCAGCTGTTATGTATTATTATCATTATTATTTACCATTAGCATATTTTTTGTCTATTCGCTGAAAGAAAACCTTCTTTAGATATCGCAACCATAATTATTACGTAAAATTATAATAAATTTTAATCTTTTCTCACGTACATGGGTATTTTAAACTTTGGTTTTGCTTCCTTATTTGCCTAAATTAAAACAATAAAGGTAATTTGTATTACAGTCAAAGCTCCTTCATTCGCGTTTTCATTTTTCGTTAATCTAAAAAAGCTCTGAACTGCACACTTTATTCACTTCAAGAGTGTCTAGATTGTGGAACTTGTTGCCTGCATAAATGTTTTCTTTCTATTTTTTTAATACTTTTTAATAAAAAAGTTATCGTATTTACTTTTGGTAACAACGGAATTAATTTAATTTATATACGAAATTTGCAATATAGCGCACGATAGTGCGCCAGGCCAAGTTCAGGCTCGGCTCATGCAGTGTGTATATTACTCTTAACGTTTCAGCATGTTTTTCTCATATCATAAGTTCATTATCGGTCCACATAAAGGTACGAGATTTGGTAAGTAAATTTAAAAAAGTATTCTTATAAGCTAAGAAAGTTACGTTAAGTAGTTTCTGAGATATTCCATTTTAAAAATTACCCATTTTACCACTGACTGATTGACCGACTCAGTGACTTATCATAATTACGGGCATTTCCCTAGAAAGTAAAAAAATCTCACAGGGTTATGATACGTGGGTGCTGACATTTTGGTGTGGGTTCTAACCCCAAAACTCTCTCCTGGTTACGGCCCTAAAAAGATGCGCCAGTAAAATAACAAATAACCACCACGTTCTTCAGATTTAGGTATGTGTGACTTCTTTGTTGTTGGGCGCTTTTTAAAAGATAATTAACAAGACTGTATTTTAAACACTCAATAAAATTTAAACAAAAGCTCCAAAACAACACCACACCTTGCAAAAAAACTAATTTGTGCTTTTGCATCTTCTGTTTTACCCACATGACAATGTATATCATTGTTAATAATAAACATCACATTTTTTAAAGAAACATCAGGTTAAAAAACAAATTTTTAATGCATTCCAAGTTATTTAAAGATTAGAGAATCCACATGAGAATCGTTGAAATTAAATTTAAATGACGAATTGCCTTCAGATTTTTGGTCTCTAAGCGTCAAGAGCTTAACAACAATGAAAATAAGATATTTTCTCTCTTCTTCTTCAGGCGATAATGCATAAATGAAGTAGCTAATATGTAAATTTTAATTTTTATTTTGGTTTTACTCTATTTTAAGTCGTCTCTTTGTAAACAAAAGCCAAGGGTTTTAAATATTTTAAGATGAAATAGTTCTGCTGTTTCAAAATAAAGAAGTATGGCTGAAAATATGTTAATTTCTGGGGATCTATGGAATCTGCAGAAGTTCAATGATTTTAAATATTTAGGTACTTGAAAATTATGTGGTAAATCAAGAAGACATATAGTTGTATTAATGTTATTATCCAATGTCTGTGTGATTTATATTTCATTTTTGAAAGATATTTAGGTTGGGAGACATCTACTTTTGTAAAGATAATATTCAATTTAAATGAATTTCTGAATGTACGTTACATTATGCTTTTTAGAAATTTTGTTTGCTCTTTTTTTATTTATACCTGAGCTGGGACGGATCCTTCAAAAAAGAAATCGATTAACGGATCCGGATCCTCGTAGAGGAATCGAATCACCAATACAAATTACGATTCCTTCTTAAGGAAAAAAGAAATCGAATCAAGGGAATCGACTCATTTTTGTCGGTTCAGGAATCCGGATCATTTTAGTTTTTATACTTATAAATGGTTGCTACGATACGAATAATAATACCTAATCCAGATGATTAATCAAGGTAGGTAGGTAGTAGGTTTAAAGTGAGTGGGTAAAACCTTCCACCGCGACGTTTGGTCTATTGTGGCTCCACCATCCAACCAATAAATCGTGACCTTTTGGGAGATTTTTCCCCCCGGGGGCAACAAGGTTCATTGCCGAGGTTGCGAATCTAGTCGGGGCCATTGCGGGGCCCGAACACAGTATTGTTCTGCCGATTCATCCCTCCATGCAAATGCCCCTCGGCTTTTTTCGCTAGGCCGATCTTGTGCATGTGGTTTTAATTGCAGTGCCCCGTGTACAGCCCCACTAGAGTTTTGGGGTTTCCTTTGATTGTTTCAGTAGTTTGAGTACATTTTTGGTCGGTGGCCTAATAAAGGCCTTCGAGTTCTGAGACCCGGAAAATTCATGCCAGTACGAAGTTTTTTTTTTCTTTGTGTCCCAAACGAAAAATGAACTGCTTGGCCGTTCCAGATATACCGATGACCGGTTCGGCCCCCTGAATTTTGTGGATTTCTCGCGCGCTTTTGATTGTACACCACGATTTATTGTTGGAAAAAGTTGTATCGGCATGGGTTAGGGGGGTTCCATACAATTTTTTGTGAGTTATCTGAAGGTCGCTTTCAGTTTGTACGGCTAAATCGGGCAAAGAGTGAAAGGAGTCGTATTACCCGAGGAGTACCACAGGGATCTATATTGGGTCCTCTACTCATTTGATTTGACTGAATGACATTATTAATTATCTTAGTACCAATTCAATAGATATATACAGTTTGCTACGCTGACGATACTAATATTTTAATTAAAAAAACACCCTTTAGTAAGTTAAAAATTAGTAGTGAAAACGTATATCTAAAATTATTTTGTGTCAGAAAAAAATTATCTTAATTTAAATACAAGCAAAACCACAGCCTTTGTATACTCACATCAAGGCGGCCCAATTTAGATAAATTTACACTTTGAAAAATACGGCAAGTCCTATTAATTGTAAAGAAACCACTAAAATGTTAGGGTTTTGAATCTGGATTTTAAGGCTGCAGTGGAACTCGCATATGATTTTCTCTGTGCAAAATTACGTAGTGCTTGTTATGCTTAAATTTCATGTCCCAACATAGTAGAGACACCCTTGTACTTTATTATGCATACTTTCATAACCATTTACAATATGGGATTATTTGGTTATGGTGGGGGTGCTCAGGTTACGGTGGCTCTTTTTGCTTCAAAAGTACGCAGTTTGGATAATCAGTGGTTTAACACATCGACTTTTGAAGACATTAAAATTTTGACTTTTTATTCAACCTATATTTTGGAACTGTGCATTTATGTTTACAGAAATAGAAGCTTAGTTTGTAACTAATGGTATGCAACACGATCAGCAACACTAGAAATGGAGCTTTATTGGTTCCGGGACAGGCATCGGACAGCAACATACCAAAACATTTTTATTTTTTTAATTGTTGTAAATGTTATACTCCCTTTTTAATGATGACACATAAAACTCCAAGAATATTATCAATGTTTCAAAAGTAAATTAAAAAAAGTTTCTACTAGATAGAACTTGTTACTGCTTTGAGGATTTTTTTAAAGTAAAATCTACTTCATTACTGTTTATTTTTCTTACCTTTATGTAAGTTATTTAGTATAAAACGTTTTCACTGCTTTTTTAATTTTTTTTTGTTAATTTGTAGTATTTATTTTAAGGACTTTTTGACTTTTCGTCAATTATTGTGCTGTTTGTACTTTTAAATTGAGGAAATAAATTATCTTTATCTTTATCTTTGGCAAGGAGGTGTGCGGTTCATTACTTTCTAGGCCGGTATGTCCAGGTATCCACAGTAGGGTAACCTTGTTGTTGACCCAGTTTGGTCAGCGCATCCTTGCAATTCCAGGCGGTTTTCGAATTGCACCGGCTGGATTCAAGAGCCTTGAGAACTGCTTGACTGTCGGAGAATATTTTAACTGTCTTACGTGCCCATCAACCAGCGTTTTAGCACAACTGTCAAAAGCAAATACCTCCCCTTGAAATATGGTTGCGAGAGTGCCCAGGCTGAAGGAAAGAAACTCCTGCCGTCGGAAAAAGTATCTGTCCAAATATTCCGCTCCAACACCGTCGTGCCCATCAACCAGCGTTTTAGCACAACTGGGTCAAAGCAACAATTTCGAAATATGGTTGCGAGAGTGCCCAGGCTGAAGGAAAATTCTGCCGTCGGCATCTGTCCAAATATTCCAGCTCCAACACCGTCCTTGGTTTTGGAGCCGTCAGTGTACCAACAGATGTCAGCCCGGAGCAGGTCGGTCGTTTTCCGACCCCAGTCCTCCCTTTGTGGGTAGACTATACTGTAGGGCCGGTTGTAATTGGTTGCTGTAGGCATTATGTCTAAGGGCATTCCCAGTCTGTCACAGGTCAGGACATTCCTGAGGAGACTGGTGCTCTCCATATGACACGCCTGCGGTTTGTTACTGACCGCTTGATAGAGTCTGTAGGTTGCCCACCTTGCCTCTCTCTTCAAGTAAATATGCAGAGGAGGCAGTCCCAGAAGGGCAGATAGGAACCTTGCCCTTATTTTACTTACATTCGTAATTTTGGTGGAATAAACCTTTATTCTCTGACGTCACAGAAATGTATTTTGGGTTTATGGTGTAGATAATCCCGAAACAATAAAAATCGTGAGATAATTTTACCACGTTCGAAGCACACAATGGACAAAAACGGAATCGGCCATTAAACAAAAAAAAATGGCGGTGCATAAGGTCAATTACGTAAGAAACTTTTCTTGCCGCTCACGTCCGATAACATCGCTGGTGCTGTTTCTTTGTTTTAATGAGTTGAACATCCGTTTTTAGTATCCGTTCAACAATGAATGCACTGCGTACAATGCGAAGATGTAAACCATCGTGTTATTTTAGTAACTTCCTCCTTATTTGCATACGGTTTACAAGAAACTGTAGTCGCAAAGCACAATAGCTATTATTTCGGTAAATTAATGCATTTTTTTAAAATTTACTCACTGAATTAAAGACCATGATAAAAACTATTTTCAGTTATATTTATTTATGAATGCCTAAACAAAATCATATATTAATAACAATCATTCAAGCATGATTTTCGATTAATAAATGATTATATAGTCCAGTAAATGAAGGGCCAAGGCTGTAAATAAATTTGTACAGTTTTTGGTCCTTATAATATTTTTCGAAAAATCCATAGTTTTCGAGATAACGGGACCCAAAAGTCCCCTTATTTTAGCTGCCGCTCTACCGTATTGTTTCATTACTCGGGCAATAATGTACCGGGTGTTCCACTAAGAGAGGTAGTCGGCTATATCTCAGAAACTACTAATAGTGGGGAAATTCTTTAGATAAAAGATCCGGCAGAGGCTGCTGGAAATTATTTTCAAGTCTGTGGGATGACCGCTAGGGGGCGTAAGGGTAACGTCAAAACATAAAATATACATTTCTCAAAAAATACAAATAAAGTGTATTAATAAATGGTACTATTTTAATACTTAATGTTTTTCTAAACAAAGAAGCTTCAGGTACAATTTTTGTCAGTTCTAAATAAAGTGGTGGGGGAAGGTTAAAGTTCAATTTAGAAAAGTGCTAATAACTCCGGATTGCTTAACCCAATTTAGTGAACTGGTCTCGTTTAGAAGAGCATTTTAACCATTATTTTTAGGTGTATAAACTATAGAAACTTTTTCCCACAAACGCCGCTA
This sequence comes from Listronotus oregonensis, assembly GCA_019359885.1. Classification (NCBI taxonomy): domain Eukaryota; kingdom Metazoa; phylum Arthropoda; class Insecta; order Coleoptera; family Curculionidae; genus Listronotus; species Listronotus oregonensis. The sequence goes on from JAHBCN010020594.1 coordinate 13,200, forward strand.
GGGGGCGTCAGGTAAAAACTAACCTATTTAAATTTTTTTTAAAAAATTTAAATACAATAATATATATTTTTTTACATATTTAGATGGAGAAAAATCCTAACAAAACGGCCAAACCCAATTTAATATCTCTTTTCAAACCGAATATATTAGAAAATATAAATACGACATAGAGACTAACGCATTTAAGGACACGATTTTTCTACTAGGCCGTTTATTTAGGAAAAAATTAAATTTAAAATTTTTTTACAAAATTATGACATTTTGTAATTTTTACTTATTTGAACCATTAACTATCTATATTAGAAACATTAGATAATTACAACCTAAATAATAACCCATAGCGTCCCCTTATTTTTAAATTTTGAAAAAAAAAAAGGATGCTAAAATGTAAAACCCAAAATTTTTTTATTTCAAAATATTTTTTTTTAGTGTTGTGCTATTGTTTTTTTAAAAAAATGCCTTTGTTGCTTGGAACAGTTGATATTATTTTTTTTTTTAGTGTCTCAAAACGAAATGCTCAAGGCTGTATGTATTGAGATATCCCAGGGGCCAAAGACGTTGTTTGTCTCGGGGGGGGGGGGTTTTGTTCCTTGTTTGAAATCGTTTGTACCAGGGGAAGTTTCTTCCCCCCTTACCCGGGCCTAAATGAGGAATTTCAAAAATTTTTTGTTATGTGAGTTTAACCCAAAAACAAAAAAACAACAAATTTTAAAAAAGAAAAAATAATATTTTAAAAAAAAATTGTTGGATTTTTAATTTTTAGCATCCTTTTTTTTTAAAGCAAAAAGGACCCCTCGAGGGTTATTACAGTTATGGTTGGTAATTATCTAATGTTTCTAATATCGTTAAATGGGTTAAAATTAGTAAAATCATGCGTATTTTGGGGTTTTAAAAAAATTTTAAATTTAATTTTTACCTAAAAAATCGGGCCCGTAGAAAAAAATTTTGTTTAAAATTTATCTTATTTATTTATATTTTTTTTTAAATATTGTTTGAAAAGAATATTAAATTGCGGGGTTTTTCGTTTTTGGGATTTTTTTTTTTTTCTAAATATGTAAAAGGGTATATATCATTTATTTAAAATTTTCAAAAATTTTTTAAAAAAGTTTTTTCCTTGACCCCTCACGGGTTTTGGGAAAAAGTTAGCAAAAAGTTTTCCCAAAAAAATTTTTAAATCTCTTCTAAACGAGACCCCAAATTTTAAATTCGGTTAAACAAACCGGATTACACTTTTTAAATTAAACCCTTCCCCCCCCCCTTTTAATTTTAAAAAAAAAATTAACTAAATTCTTTGTTTGAAAAAAATTTAAAAAAAAAAAAATCCTTTTGATACACTTTTTTTATATTTTTTGAGAAATTTTTTTTGTTTTTGTTTTTTACGGCCCCCACCCAATTTTTCCAACCCCCTTAAAATTTTTTAAATTTCCAGCAATTCCAACCCTTTTTTGGAACCCCCACATTTTTAATCATTTAAAAATCGGAAAAAACCCGTACCTTTTTGCATTGAGTTCGGGGTTATTCTGATTTTCCCCAATAAAAAGCGTCAAAGTTTATTTTCACAATATTTTGGAGTATCCCAAAATTTTTTATATTTTTTTAAAAAAGGGTTTTTTATTAACTTTTTTTTTTTTATTGAGACCTTGGGGGGTTCAATGATTCCAGCAAATTTTCTTCACCATCCTCCTTTTTTAAAAATTGTTTTGCCCCCCTGCATTGTTTTCCCTTTACTATAAAAGTGTGT
>JAHBCN010020595.1:0-15039 GCA_019359885.1 Listronotus oregonensis
GAGAGTTTGTGTCGGATCCGCCATTTCTGGACTTAGGAAGTCTAAATATTCGTAGGTAGGCTATTAGGTTAAAAAATGATCTGTTTTAATTTTTTGGGGAAAAAAACCCCTTTGGGAGAGGGGTAAGGGGGTTAAAATGGAAATAAAAAGTTTGCATAAAAATATGCTATTTTTAAAAAAAATTCTTGCCCTATAGGGGTACAATGAGGGGTAAACGTTTCAAAAAAAATTTGCAATACTTTACTGTATTATTTAAAAATGTCTTATATGATTTTTTTTTTTTTAACACACCCCATTTAAAAAAAATAAATAAAAAGCATATTAGTAATTTTTTTGGTTGTGCCGACAACGTTTTTTCTCCCCGGGGAAAGCAAGTCTGCCTCTGGCGGGTATATGCTTGAAGGGTTTTGCTAAAAATGTACTGCACTGGCACTTTGATGAAACGTCCCTGTTAAATCTGTCTGCACCATCTTACGGTCATTTTTAGTACTAAGCGGCCATCTTTTTTTTTGTTCAAAGTAAGTAGTTCCCCTTTTTGGAATAGGGTTTTGCTTTTGCAGCGTCCATGTGTCGAAGTACGAAATTTACACCAACGCCGTCTGGTATCGATACTTCGAACCCAGCCCCCAAGGTTTTAAATATGGGGGCTTTCCCGGGGGTGATTAATCTAGTTGTATATTTTTTTTTGCCTGTTACCAGGTTGTAATATTTTTTTATGACATTTTTATAAGGTATGCGAACCTTCTTCGCTCGACCAGCAATGTTTGATCAAAAATATTCGGGGATATGGAAATCCTAAATATGGAACACGAAATAGTTATTGGATTCTACAAGCTGATGATCTTAGATTTTTTCGTGTTCCTTATATGGGGGATATTTTTGATGAAGCAATGCGTGTGAATATCGTATTTAATATTGAAATTGCAAGATCGGTGGTGAATTGGCAAGTCGGTGAATTTTATTGTCTACGTTTTGCTTTTCTTTTTTTTTTAATTTATGTTAAGACTAAAATTTTATTATTTTTTTCATGAAAAATAAAATCAGAAAAGGTAGAATTAAAGTAAAAAATTTTTTTTTTTTTTTGGAAAAAAAACTTTAAAAAAATCGAAAAAAAAACTAAATTTGTGATCTATGACCTCAAAATAGGAGGTGTGAAAATTTTAAAAAAAAAAAAATACATTTTTCATTAATCCGAATAATCCAAAAAAATAATATAGGCTTGTTACTAATTTAAAGGCTTGATGAAAATGTAAGAAAATAACTTTTGCTTTAAAAAATATTTTCATGTTTTGACGAAATGTTATCATTTATTTTCTAAAATGCATACGCCACTGGAATTGATTCCCCTGACCCCACAAACCCCCGGGGCACTCTAAAAGCGAGCGATGCGTCATTGACAAAATTTTTTGGACTTGAAGTATAGTCGTCCACGGAAAGCGAAAACAAGCGGTTACGAGCTCACGCGACACGAGCCTCAACAAGCGGCTCTAAGACAAGCGTTTTCGTGCTACAGGGGTCGTCCACTGACGACGGCTGTTCACATTGTTCAGTAGCGACAAAGTAGCGAAGCAGAGTAAAACATGTGTGCTTTTATTGTGTTTCTTTTTTTTTTGTGTTTGTTATTGCAATTTAAAATGGATGCAGAAGATGCATTTTTTTTTAGAAATTCCCTATTGCAGTTTAATAAGGCGTCAAAGAGTCCAAAAAAGACAAAAGGGGAATACAAGGGGGACCGCGATAATCAGTTTGTCGGTCTCTTCCATTTTTACACTTACAACAAAATGTCAAAACTAAAAAAAAAAACCCAAAGGGGTTCCCCAAATTTGACTTTTTTTCGTAGACTAAATTTAAAATATTCGCGCGGGCTACGAGCGAAAATCCCATCCTGGGGGATCTCCCCGGGAAGTAAGTTTACGCTCGTAGCCGCCCTCTCAAAGTTTCTTGCAATGGACGAGGGTACTATTGAAAAGCAATATTGGGGTTTGCCGCACAAAGCCGCTTGTTGACGCTCGTGTCGCGTGAGCTCGTAGCCCTTGTTTTCGCTTCCAGTGGACGACCAGCCTAAGATGTGCGCTATGTCCTTTTCACGGAATTTATAAAAGGATATTTATAAGAATAGGCTCTTTTCAGTTTAAAAAACATGTAAGGAGGAAACCGACATAGCTCAAAAAATGACCCCATTTGTGTTATTTTCTTGTCGGAAAAAGTGGCACAAGCCAAAATAACACAAAAAAATTTATTTTTTTTGCTTAAAATCAAAACATTCAAAAAAACATAATATGCTGTCAATGCTGGAACTTGACCAGTGAAAAATTTTAAAAATTTTTTTTATGTTGTTAAAGACCCCCTTTTTTTGGGAAAAAAATTAAATACTTGTAAATTTGCTTATGTAGTAACACATTAAAAACATAACCCCCATTTTGTTGGCCATTATCTCAAAACTGTTTATTGAATTATATCACTTTTCTTCCGAAGTGAGGGGTATATAACAAAAATTTTCTTTTCTGTCACCTTGAAGATCAATTTTATTTCCTATTACACAAAGTAACATTGCTTTTTTGACTTTTTTCCGAAGTTCTTGAACCCATCCTTTCATACTTTCAAATGAGTCGTATGATGTAATGTAAAAAAACCCAAAAAGGGGAGCATTTGCATTTCTAAAACATGGGAGCCATTGTTTTTTAAAACTTTCCTGACCAGCTGTACCCAAAAACCTTTTTTAAAATGAAAAAAATTATTTTTTGTTAAATTGTCATTATATAAATATTGGGTGCTAAAAAAAAAAATTAAAGTGTTTCTTAAATAAGTTCATTAAACTTTATTTAAAGAGTACACCTTTAAAAATCTTGAAATAAAAAGACTGATCAGAAGACCTAAAGGAAAAGGAAAAAAAGAGGTGATAAGGACCAAATTCAAAAAAACAATTTTGTAACTGATAAAAATTTTCTTGAAATTCAATTTTTTTTAAAAAAAATTTGTAAAACTTTTTTTTTTTAAAATTAATTTTCCGTCGAAAGGCCATTTTTAAATTTTAAAAAAATATTGCAAAATAAATAAAAAAACAAAATAAAAACAAAGCCAAATATCGCATTTTTTTTTTTTTGTTCTTTTTTTGAGGCAAAATAGGTATAGTCACTGTTCCCCACAAAAAGTAAAGCTGACGTCAAAACCCTTTTAAAAGGGGGGGAAATTTTAAAAGTGTGTTTTATTTAAAATTTACAGATAAATTTTTTTTAAACTTTAAAATTTTTTTCATCAATTTTTGCTAATTTTTCTTTGTATTAGATCATTTTTTTTTTTTAAAAAAGGTATTTTTATTAAAAAGTTTCAGCAAGGGAAAAAAGAGTTTCTTCAAATCAGCTTGAATGAAGTTGAAAATCTAAAAAAAACCAGACAACAACGATTATTTACGAAAAAAAAAATTTATAGACTTAAAAAAAAAACTAAAAGTTTCCATGGTACATTCTTAAACTAAAGGGGTTGTAAAATTTAAAATCTTTTCCCCCAAAATGAAAATAATTTTAGCTCCCTTTTTTAAAGGGTTTTGGATTAGCTTGTTGGGGACAAACATCTAAAAAAAAAAAAATTGTGGTTTTTAAGAAATGTTTTTGCAGTATTTTTTTTTTTAATTTAAAAAAACACCATTTTGAAAAAAAAATTCATCCTTTATAAAAAAAAGTTTCTATATTTTTTTCCCCAAAAAGCATAGATGTTGAGATAATTTATTTTTTTTAATGTGATGATAAAGTAATTTTTTATAATTACGTACCCAAAAAAAAAAATCAATCATAAAAATACTCTTAAAAATTTTTCCTTAATTTTTAAGACTTTTAATAGCATATAGCGACGACTACATTTTTTGGGTAATCTATCCTCGATTATTTTGGGGAAACTTTTTTTTAAATAAAAACTAAAATATATTTTGGTAAGCCAAGCGTTTTTGTGGTTCTGATGGGAAACTACCATACTGCAAAAAGCATGGGTTCTCTAAGTAAATTTTACATTTTATTTTTTTAACCAATCATTAAAAAATTTTTAAAAAATAAATAAAAAAATTTTAATAATACCATTTATTTCTGATTTTAAAAAAATTAAATATTGGATATTGTCAAATTTAATACAAAAATATTTAAAAATAAAATTTTATTTTTTAAAAAAAGTAAAAAATAAAAAAAAAAAACAAAAACACATTCAGATAAACAAAAAAAATAACAAACATAAACTTACGGCTGACAATTAAATAATTTAGAGCCTATAAATAAACAGTGTGTGTGTTGGTCAAGAATAAAAGTAAGGTAAAAAAAAATTCAATCTTATCATATTACCAGGTCAAATATATTAAAATGATTAAAAAAAAAATTAAAAACTGTAGTTTGGGGAATCATCTATGGGGTAGGGTTTTTTAATTTTTTTTTAATACAAAATTTAAATTTTTTTCAGTTATTAATTTCTTTGATATGAATAGGCAGCAAAAGGGTTTAAGGGTAATATTAAAGGACTTTTACCTACTGCTGTCAATCTGTGACGAGGAATAGCCAAAATTACAGGTTCTTCTTAAATGGTACTGCTCTTTTAATCACGAGGTTGGGTATATGATTTTAATTTCGATTGTGCATAAACCAAACAATTAAATATAAAAGAGAAGGAAAAAGAATTTCAAGTCGTGGAAATAGGTCTCGACAAGAAAAAGCTTGTCTTTTAAAACGTCATTGTCTTAATAATTTTTTTTTGTTTATAAAAAATTTTTTTGCTCTAGAAAGTCTCCCCCCACTAAGATTCCGTAATTCAGGCATGATTGAACATATGTGAAGTAATAATTTTTTTAAAAACTGATATCTATTTTTTTACGTAATTGCCATAGGACAAAACAAGATAATGAAAGCTTCTTCAAGATATAGTCAATCTAATGGTTCCAGGATAGCCTGGAATCCCCTAAACACCCCCCGGGGAAATTTTCAACGTTTGTCTGTTAATGGTTTGACTATTTAATCCCGACCAAAAAATTTTATTCAAATCTCGCAAACTAAAAAAAATCAGTTCAGTTTTACTCTTTTTTTAAAAAAAAAAAAAATTGGTTTCACAGTAGTTCTGAACAGAAGAAATAGCACCGGGCATTTTTAGATAGAGTTTCAAATGACTTTGCGGCACATACGACTGCTGTATCATCCGCAAAAAGCGAAAATAATGACCATCAAAACCACTCGACGCAATATCGTTAATGAAGATTAAAAAAAAAATGGCCCAAGTAGACTGCCCTGAGGTTACTGGAAAATTCTTTTTTGGGAAAACAAAAAGTATCCCGAAGATTTTTAAAATCACCTGTTGCATACGATTGCTAAGAAACTCTTTCAACCACTTAAGAGCGTTCCCAAGAACACCACACTTACTTAATTTATTAAGTAGGAAATGTATATTAATCACATCAAAGGCACGTCTGAAATCAAAAACAGACAGGCGGTATTATTGTTTTTTCAAATTTTTTTAAAATTTTATTGTTAAGTGCCACAATTGTCGTGAGTTGACAAATCACCAAGAAAACCAAACTGCAGTTTAATGAAAAAAAATTTTTTTTTTTAAAAAATTTTTTTTAAAGCGACCCCAATAATTTTTTGGTCAACCCCATAAACAGAAAGAGATTAAAATTTGAACTCAAAATTTCTGAGATAGCTGAAATACCCCCCCCTTTAAAATTAATAATGTGTCGAAGCTTCTGTTCGCTACACGTTCGTTAAGCTTTTCGGAATTGATTGGGGTTTGGGGGAAATTTATGTCTTCTTGGGTATTTTGGTCCCCAAATTTGGTTTCGAGAGCCTTCAATATTTGTGGAGGGTGCGGTCATTTTCAATCTTCCCCCATATCCCATACATGTTCGATGGGGAAAAGGGGTGGGGAAACGAGGAGGCCCCGGATGCTTATTGTCCCCCTGAAAAAGTGGATCTTGCAAAAAGGGAAGCAGATGTGGTTTGTAAAAAATTCCTGGGAGTCATGCTACCCCCAATGAACACTAATCGTGACCTGCTGCCGGGGGAACAACGGCACCCCCCACCAAAACACGATGGAAAAATTTTGGCGTTCCGTCTTTTTTTCACGTCTCCTCCTTACTTTTGCCCCGGCCCTTTGTGTGCCCAAACAGCATCCTGGCTCCCCCCTGAACACGATTGAGGGGTTCCCAAAATTTCCTATTCCATTTAAGTTTTCCCTCTACCATATACCAACCCTTTTTCCCACGACGCTGTGGGGGGGGAGGCCCCAAAGGGGGGGAAACAAGGAAAAAAGTTCAAAAGACCTTATTTAGTGATAAACTGTCCCTCATTTTTTTGCCCTTCCGACAGCATCAAACCACTGTTTCGCAACTGCCTTTTTTTAGAAAATTGATCTCTAAGTGCTAGTTGCCTCAAATAACGACATGTCGCTCTGTAGTCTGTCTTGTCATCGATTTTGGCCTTTTTGGAACCACGCTCGACAACATCTCATTACGGGGGGGTTCGTTTCGATTCCCCCATTTCTCTAAAAAAAAATCCGGCTTCCCCCAACCCGATTATTCGACCCCTCCAAAAATAAAAAAGTTGAGTGAAATTAGCGCGTCTGCGAACTCTAGACATGATAATGCAATGAAACCAAATGAAACAAAGGAACCAAACAAATACAACACAGAAAAATCACAAATTTAAGTAAACATGTTCATAGAAACCTATATTACAAGAAAAGCTTTTAAAAAAAAGTACGGCTTTTTAAAATTTTATCAGCATATAGTTCCATGACAGCAAATATGTTTACAATTTTTACAAAATTCAATAAATAATTGGGGGTACTTTTCTATTCACCTAGTATTTTTTTTTTAGAATGTATTAAAACTTTTATTTTAAAATATTTGCCTTATTATGTATAACTATGAAGTGTAATCTTTCTTAACCTACATAACCCAAAACTCCGTACCTTAGTTTAACCATAACACATCTACAATAGATTACAAAAAAAAAATGAAGCACCAACCGTTGGAGATATATGTTGACAAAGAATTTTCTGCATACCTAGTTATGGGACGTTTTGCCTACACCTGAATAATTATAAAAATAAAATACTCGTATAGAATGAAAATCTATTTTTTTTTTTATAGATTTTTTTTTAGAATGTTAGCCCACGAAGGTTGTATAAAGCTTAAGTATTTAGTATCGTAAAGGATTTTTTTAATGTTTAAACTTTTTTCCCCCAGGTCAATGTCATCCAAGTACCAAAACATGTAGTTACTGCATTTCATGGTACCTTAAAACGAGGGCCCATGGCACCACGGACGTTACATAAATAACTACTACTTCCCATTAGGGTTTAACGTAAATTCCGAATCACACCCAACCACATACGTTGTTCACTGGTGGTCACTCATCCAGTTACTGATCATACCCTGCCTTCCCTAACTTTCTTAATCACAGGAGAAGTAATGTTTAATCCGGCAAAGGTCGTTTTTCTATGCTAACCTAATAACTTTATTTTTAACTGACCTAGTCATCGAGCATATACCTACTATAGGAAGCCTCTCGGCAGTCGAAAAAGGGGGTGGAGCAGAGAGAGAAAAGGGGAGAGGGGGGGATAAAGAAATCGGTCATCCTTTTTTTTAATCTGCTGATTGGTCAGGAAAGGGGGATATCCCCCACTGGGTGCTGTTGGGGGGATGACCGATTTTTTTTTTTCCCCCTCGCATTGTTTATGCCGAGCGGCAGGGCCCCCGGACCTAGCACCAAAAAGAGAGAGAGAGAGAGAAAAAATATATTTTAAAATGTCTATAAGAAAGCCAGTGGTATTTCAACAATAGTCCCGTACCTGACTTCCCCCCTTTTTTTTTTAAAAGAAAAGTTTATACTTAATGCATATGTGTTCCCCCTTTGTTATAAAAAGCCACAAAATTCTTTCTTTAAATGATAATTTATTGTATTAATTCTTCTTTAATAAAATTATGGTAAAATGCCAAGAGAACCAAAATATACTTTACATCAAAACGATAAGTCATTTTTTTAGGCAACCAGTCTTGGGGAAATGAGATTGTACTATTCCTGATGTAAAAAAAAGGTTTTTTTAAGGTTGCATAATCTATTACACAAAGTTTGTCCCCATGTGGGAAAAAAAGGGAAGCATCTGTTAAAGTTCTTAAATGTCATTGCTTTATTTAATCAGCTGACTTGTCAAAAATTTTAAAAGGCCAATCAAATTTAAGAAATTTAAACGTTCCCGTTTGACATGGGGACCAAAATAATTTGTGTCGCTGGAACCAAAAATTAGTAAAGATTTTTTTTTTTAATAAATAAAAAACACCGCTTTTAAAACATAATCTGTAATATTTTTTTAAAAAGGTACCAAACCAATTTTGGGAATAAGGATTAATAAATATTGTACAGAAGCATTTCCATTGTTCAAGTGTAAAATGCAAGGTAATAGTTACGTAGTTATCTTAAATATTTGACGAAAATGGCGGTTCTATGTCTACGTTATCACTTTGCTTGTACATTTTTAGTCCGTTTAAAGTAGTAGCTTTACCGCTTATGTCTTGTTTGACAGATGACTGCCGCCATTTTATTCATATTATTATATATTCATTATATATTATTATTATATTCAATATGCGCCGAAACCAAGGGTGATAAACTTAACAAGGAGTGCTCGATTTTTACTATTTGTCCGCAGATAAGGTTATGTTTGTGACGTCACCGTATTGCCCAGAAGGTAGATTTATTTTTATTAATTTTTGTTAAATATTCAACTTATGGGCTTAAATGGGATCCAGCACTTGTTAAGTTTACCACCCTTGCGCAGAAACTAAAATAGGTCTAGTCAACATAAGCTATTTTATTTATTTCTGATAACCCTTGACAGCAGATTAACATTTATTGTGCATATTTATAATAGTATTTCCAAAGTTTCGGACTGCCTGGTTAGGTAAAGTCAAACACAAAACAGATTTACGATATCAAAACACTTATAATCCTGGACATCTCTACAATAAAACTTTGGAACAAATGGAACCCATATTAATAAAAGGATCGAAAGGATTAAAAAATACGGGTTTCCAAAGGCCCTTTCCCGTTTTTGACCAAAATTTTGAAGGGGGCTGTTTAAAATTTCGAAAAATTTTTGGCGGTTGTTTTCGAGATATTTATCATCATAGAAAAATCAAACTTACCTTATTTACACTATTCCTCCTTTTTTTACAGAATTCTTGTTTTTTACACTAAATTAACACACAATATTTCACAAATAATTTTTTAAAAAAAAACCCAAAAAAAAAGGGGTTTTTAATAAAATTTTTAAAATTTTAACACAAAAAGGGGGGAAAAAAAAAAGGAAAAAAGTTTAAAAAAAAATTTTTTTTTTTCAACTTTGATGATGAATATCTCGAAAACTTAACGTTGCCGAAAAAATATTTTTTCAGATTCGTAATCAGCTCCCTAAAAAAACCCCCGTATACCAAATTCGGTCAAAATCAGAGAGCAGGCAACTTTCGAGACAATTACCAAAATACATTTTAAAATGCTATTATATGAATTACCAAAATGTCTCTAGGAAACAGACTCCTTTCTGGAAGCGCGGGTATTATTTTTTAGTAAGTTTTAATAAATTATGTTTATTTCTGTCGTTATGATTGTAGGAATCTAAATTCAAAAATACTTGTTATCTGTTACAAATATTAAATAATTAAAAATAAACACTGATGGTAAAGCCACAATTTAAAATGTTTCAATCGAGTCCAGAGAAGTTAGAAAAAATAGCGGAAATATTTTGAGCCTGCAGATATCGAGATGCGGTTTTCTGCATTGTATTCGGGAAGGTCCCAGAAAACGACTCTAGGAAGTCTGGTTCATGCATTTTTTGGAAAATGCCTTCTGGGCCGGAAAATGCATTTTCCAATTGCATCAATACTTGCACCATTATAGGAACGATTGATACTCGGAAAAATCGCTCGGAAACGTTTCTGGGGGCTTTTGGGAAGCCGAACTGATTCTGGCATTAGAATTACCCGGGGTGCCGGGGGGGCCGGGGGGTGTCCGGGGGGAATTGGGGGGGAGCATGCCTGAAAATCGCTCCAAACTCGTTACTCGGGGGTTTTCGGGACTGTCGAACTCGATTCTGGTCCTGATCGTTAGATGTAATACTGATGCCACACAGACGCCGACTGCACAAAATCAAAATATATTTCCATAAAAAACAAAACATGACAATACTTATAGCAGAAAATTAATTCGAAAAAAAATTAAAACTTGAAAAAAAAAATCACTTATAGTTTCTTGTTGACAAATAATTGCTTTATCAATAAGAGACTTTTCTGTTTTCCATTAACAGCAGAAATATTATTGATTTACTGTTTTTTATTTATTTAAGTATATTTTATATTATATTATTATTTATATTTTCATGGACGCAGCAATCCCCATTCCCGCGACAACCCCACAGGGGAACCCCCGAGCGCTTCCAAGGAAATCTAGTGCTATAAATGAATTTGGAGTCTCCGAAAACCCCCGATTAACGAGTTTGGAGCGATTTTCAGGCACGCTGCCATTTCCTCCCTCAATTCACCTCCCGGACACCCCCCACAGAGCCACCCCCAAGCACACCCGGGTAATTTAATGCCAGAACGAGTTCCAGCCCCAAACCCCCTGAGTAACGAGTTTGGAGCAATTTTCAGGCACGCTGCCATTTCTCCCTCAATTCACCTCCCGGGCACCCCCACAGAGCCACCCCCGAGCACACCGGGGAAATTTTAATCCAGAATCAGTTCGGCAGTTCCGAAATCCCCCGAGAAGATTTGGGATTTTTCCGAGTTTTCAGTGGTTCCTATAATGGTGCAAGTAATGATGCAATTGGAAAAAGCCCGGGCCAGAAGGCATTTTTTAAAAAAGCATAACCAGACTTCCTAGAGTCGTTTTCTGGGACCTTCCTGAACACAATGCAAAAAACCGCATCTTGATATCTGCTGGCTCAAAATATTTCCGCTATTCGGGCGATTTTGATTTAAATGCCCTGGACTAATCAGGGTCTACAATGCGATTTCTAATCTACACCTGTTAACGCTAGGAACACACAAGCGTTTAAAAATACGTCGTGATGCGCTTGCAGCATTCCATAATGGAAAATTTCACAGGGCACATATTACACGCTCGTTAAGGCATAAAACGTTACAGATATACTACCTTTGTTTTGCGCGTTATTGATGCGCGTTTAATAGACGCCAGTGTGACTCCAGCCCAAAACTCGCACAACTCGTTTTTGAATTACAAGGTGTCTTACTTTGCTTTCAAAGCATTATCGCGTATTATATAATGCTATAGTAAATAGTTAATTCAGTTTTAAGTGTAATTAGAAGTAGAATTCTAACAATTGCAAATCCTAAAAAGGGCAAGTGAAAATAAATCAATTTCAACAAAAACATCGGTATCCGAAAGTTGTCCCCAAAATTTTTTCGTGTTACAATTAGAAAATTGAGCTGAACTATTTTATGCGCTAGTGAGGTCATTTATACACTTTATAATAGAAAGGTACCAGTGAACTTCCCTCGGATGCAGACTTGAGTGGGTCGAAGTTACTTTGTAAAATGTCAACGTTCTATATGTAAGCGAACTAAGAGTCGAGTCTGGGCCGCTTGGTACAATAATCCTGGTAAATTAATTATCTCTTATTTTAATGCTAGAAGTTTAATAATTTAATACAACAATAACTTATTAAGTATATTATCCCTGCAGTATTTTTTTTTTTTTTTCAAAATAATTTTATGCAAGTAAAATTTATGTGCAAAAATAACAGTTTCTGGGATGAAACTAGGTTCTGGTAAATACTGCCTAATTCTGGTTAAAAACTGTATAATTCCATATTACATAGACCGGCACAATAGGCTATTTGCCACCATTGAAAATAAGCTTTAAATTGTGGTCATCCTATTAGATTATAGTATAAAGTAGCATATTTCTCTATAATATAAAGTAAAATATGCATATTTATTGCAAAATATACGTTTTAAAAAAATTTAAAATTTTTAAAACAATTAGCGACGGGAACGCTCTGTGATTGGTTACAATTTTGGGTGACGCATTGCAAGTAAATAAATGCCAAGTTTTGGTTGTGTGTTTTCAGCTGTTTTTTTGATTTTTAACTATCTAAATATCTTTTTCTTGCCATTTTATAAAAAAAAAATTTTTTTAAGTAACATAATTATCCGTTTCGTACTTAAATGAACAACATTTTTCAAGCCGAAAACAGAAATCCCTGAGATAGATATTTATGATTGTGGTTTCAAAAAACTTTTTTAGGTTACTTATGGGGAAAAAAATAAGGGTACCATCCTATGGGGGCGAATTGAAAATAAATTTTCCCGGGAACTCATTTTTATTTCGTTTAATTTATTAATCAGTTTCCTCTGCAATAATAAAAATTTCCCGTTAAGAACGAAAAAAAGAAAGACTAACTTATAGGTACCTATTTAACTTTGCAAACAAAATCATTCTAATCTAAAACTTAGGTTATACCCCTTTAAATGTTTATAAGTTATCTAAAGGGGTATTTTGTTGTATATAAATCGGTATATTTAAAGCAGGGGATTTGTATATTGACATTAAAGTGATCTTTACACATAAAAACATTTGAATGGTATAAAGTGTTTGGGGCTCTTCACAATTGAAACCACTTTTTGCCTTTTTGGTTTTTGGGACAGATATGTTTTTGTGGAGTTTTCAGAGAAGTATTAGTACATTGTGGCACTAAACCATTTATATACCATTTTAGCCAATAAATTGAGAAAGTATTAACAAAATTCACTGTAGTTGCACTTTTTTTTAAATTGTTTCTTCATATGAGTCACGCGAAACATATGTGACCCCATTACAGAGACAGCTTTTTTAGCGCGAATTTTATAATTTAAACTTTAAAAATGAGTTTTATTGAAAATACTGCAGATTTCACAGAAATATAAAATGCATTGTGTTTGTTAGGTACCAAAGAATAATTTAAAACGATTTTTCAAATTCAGTCAAATAGCCTATTGGTTGATCCATAAGGAAAACTTTTTATTTATTATTTCTCAAAATGAAACTCACAAAACACTAAACAAATTTTAAAGAAAACTTAGCGTGTACGGGGTAGAAGTAGCTTAACAAATATTGCTGGAAAACTTGTTCGGAATAAAAAGTTTTGTGCTTACCTAAAAGCAGAACCTTCTATTCAAAAATTCAAAATAAATATAGTGATTCAATCAAACAAAAAAACATTTGTAAAAAAATATTTATTAACGTTTATTTTTGGAAAAACAATAACATTTTGTTAGTTATAAAGCATTTCAATTTATTTAAATCACCTTAAGAACAAACATTAAATTATGCTTCTTTTTGTTTCAATTGGACAATAATTCAAAAGTGCTTTTAGATAAATGTTCCACATCTTTTTTTTTTTAAACATGTCTGTACTCTCCAGAAATGAATATGTTTTTGATTTTCCATTACAATATTTAAACATAAAACCAAACCATGTAATTAGAATTATGGTGATTAGGACGGCGATAAGAAAAAAAATTATGAAAGTTTGAAAATATTTTTTAGAATCAATCTACTGTGTACAGAAGGGTGTTTTTTAAGAATATTTTTTTCTCTACTCCCAACCTAAAATTTTATTGGAGATGTGTCCAAAAAAATTCCCCACAAATTTGAGCCTTTAATATTAACCCTTAGTACTTTTCCAGAGTGTGGAAACATTTCCCATTTAAAATATTGTTTTTTTTTTAATATCTATATCTCATCGCTATCGTATTGCTCCAAAATGGGATTTACTAAGGATTAAATGCTTGCTCCTGTACAATTATACGGGTCACTAAATCAGATTTTTATCGAATTTTGCCATTTTTTTCAAGTTATTTCATAAATCGCTGAATTTATGAAAATAATTTAAATGTCAGACTTGTAGACAATTTAATTTTTATATAAAAAAGTTCTTTTAAGCAAATTGCTAATATTGATATTGTTGAGATATGAAGAAATTACTTTTTGATAAAAATACATTTTATGAAAAATTTAAATTAATAATTCTTATTTTTCAGGATTTTTTCATTTTGTATGCTATATGGGGAAAGCTGGAAAAGGAAGTTTAATGTTAAATTTTCAAAAAGGAGCTTCTACTGACATAACTTTTTATTCTAAATAAGTTTTTTAACTAATATTTTTTAGTAGGTTCAAAAATAAAGGTAGTTTTTTCTTGTGCTATATTTGTTAACTTGAACCTTATATTCGCTAAAATTTATTTAAACTCTGATCAGTATTTTGTGAGTCTGAGGACATGATGATATTTTTATTAAGATTTTTTTTTGAAAAATAAGAAATAAAAAAAGTTTCCCATATTTCACCAATTATACTGGTCACTGGACGATTTTTTGAGGTATTGTTCTATAATGCTATTCAAAAAGAAAACAAAAAATATTAACACAAAAACAAATTGCTGAATGACTGAGGTACGAACGTCTTAAAAATTATTCAGAATTTAATTTAATCACATTTAATATGTTCAGGTTACATTTAAAATAAATAATTACTTTATTTGGATACACTTGATATTTGACATGTTTCTGTCCCCTGTCGTAATTTTTTACAAAATCGTTTATATTGCACAAATTAAAAGCAGAATATGTAGGCTTTCCAAAGATTAATATTTAATTTATTACTATCAACCTTTGTCTTTACATTGTTTCTTATTTTTTGGGAAAAATACACTTAGGACAAGGATTTTTATGCTTGAAATGGCAAAGATTTTGAATTATTTCAATAGACTATTTATTTTAATTCAGATATCCACTCATCACCCTTTTTTGGGTTGCTATTCTCAAGTAACAGTATACATCTAAAATGTATATTAATATTCCTTTTTTTTATTGAAAAATGTGCACAAAACCTTGATATCGACGAAATATTTTAAAAGAACTTATTGATACCTACAATCTGAAAAAACCCCTATAGAAACTTGTGAAATTATGATTACACCAAAAAATTATTACTTTTTGCAGATGACACCACCATTTTT